>UCOM01001392.1:0-42369 GCA_900474385.1 Ormyrus pomaceus
ATTTTAACATTAGAAAACATATCCCAAAGTTACAGGAAAATCCATTACCCATATGTCATGTGTTCTCCTTGTAAGTTAAAAAAGTTTAATTTATCGAGTTACACCATTACTACTTAATTATTACTTAATTGCTTATATAATTACTTACTTACTTAATTACGTGCAGTAAAAATAGCCAAATTTCGTTTTTGGAAATTCATTGTTAAATTTGTAAATCCAACTGATGTATCCTTCTGATTTTTCCTGGGCTCAGGAACCCTTTAGTTAAACACCAATAACCCAATATTCTTAAAATGGGACACAATGCATCTTAAGGAAATTTTCTTAACGAGTTTACACAGTCATTACGGCTGAGAGATTCGCCATAAAGATACGTTACATCAGTTAACGAAGAGGTAAATATAATAAGATTTTCTTTATTGTTTTATGGCTGTAATACCTAGGGTAAAATTCTTTTCTTTTTCAATTAACACTAATGACCAACTGTAAACACCTCTATAATTTATTTTTAAGAAAATAACTTGAAACAATTTCTTGAAAAAGTATTACTTTGCAACTTAGACGACTGAATGCCATTAAAATTTATACCGTTTTTGAAACGTACATAAATTAATTTTTTTTACTTCTATTCGAAAAATGGTCGCAGGTATAAATTTCATTTACTGTAATATATGTGTTAAGTTGTTCCTAGAAAAAGCGGAACAAGTCCTCGAGGTTGAGATCAGCGCGTCCGAGATTTTACAATAATCTACCATGAGATTTCCTTAAGCACGAGATCGCCAATGGTGCGATTCGTAGACGTCAAAGTATGAAGCCGCTTATATTGCAATATATTTCGGATCAGTGGGATTTAGAGCATTCCATTAGACCGTGTCAGAGATCATGTTCCGAGACGTTCTAGGCAAAACTTACGTCTGTAATAGATCCAGGAAAACGTGGAGTTAACCTGGGCGTGGCAACATCTTCCTCTTATAGAATACTTGAAACCTATATACCGCAAATTACGGAGATCAGTATCTTATAGAACCTTGGACTAGGAGACTAATTCCTCTAGGAGAAATCACATCAAGACGCAGAAAATTTAGAGAGAGATAACATCAGATACGACCTGATCTTTTCTTCTTTTAATTTTACTTTAATTTTTACAGTGATTTTTATTTAAAAACTTGAGTTGTAAACTTAAGTTGAAACGAATAAGTATACTTAAAATTTTATACCAATTATATGACACTTTACTTTAGTAAGCTGTTCAAGTTGTAAACATTTGACAAATATTGAAAATTTAAAGTTTTTCGTGACTATTAAGAGACGCGCTGTCTAAACTACCTGTTAACCGTAGATAATAGAATCTAATCTAAATTTTAATTAAAATTTAGCTACCAAATTTAGCTAAAAAGTATGTAAAGCACAGCTACAATTAATGCTATGATCAATCAAGAACGTGTAAAATACGGTTTTAAATAAACCAAAATATAATTTTTTTACATTGTGAATCAATGATAATTAAATTTTTCATATTTTCTTGTTTCTTTTACGTTTAACAGTTTTGTAGACTTTTAAATCGACAACTTTCTCTTGCAACATTGAGAAGTAAAAAAATTTCAAATTTTAATTGCACTTGAGAAATAATGGCGGAAAATTATCGACATAGCATATATAGCTTTAGTGGAAAAGGAGCTTGAATTTATTTGCTTGTCCATAATTTCTTAAATTCAATGTCATTTATCTGAACTTTCCAAATACATACTCAATATCAATCATGCGTTTGAGTATTAATTAAAAACGCAATTTGGCTCTTATCAGTGCCTTCAATGCGTCTAATTAAGACATGATAAACGATGATGAATGTATAATTATAACGTAATTCCATTTGCCTCGGTCATATAAATAATATTTTGAGGATAAAATATGCAGCAATATCGAGTTATTTTTGCATACATTTTGTACTATCTCACTTCTAAAAGAACAGGCTACTTTAATTAATCTAGCTCGTCTATTATAAATATTGAATTTAACATTGCACATCGTCAAAATGTAACAAATTTTTTAAATACAAATTAAGAATAAATACAAAAGTGCAGCTTTGTATTTACAAATTTACATTCCCGAAAAAATTAATTTTGTAATTTACGTAGTAAACTTTAAATTAGTTAAAAATGTAAACAATATCCAGTACCGAAAGCAGCATTTTTCGAAAACTAAAATGTAGCTTTTTTTTATTTTTCAACAAATCATAGGTTCTGTTATCACACATAGCCAGGAGTCCTCGGTAAAACCGGACGTCCGGTCGTTCGCAGGATGTGACGTCAGAGCCAACTCGCGAGTTCTCCACGAAAAAAAAGAAAAGACTGCAAGTGCGGCTGCCGCCTTTTTGTTGGGCAAACATCGAGCTCCTTTCCTTGTGTTCACGGCCTTATAAACTCCGATGTGGGGATGTCTTCATCTCCACTTCCCACCGAGTTTCCTCAAGGAGTTTTCACGATTCGTCTGTCCCTTCCGACCAGGAAGAGAGGCCGTCGTCATTTGTTTCCATATTTGTTCGGAAAGGGTTTTTGACTTTCACTCTTCCGACAAAAACTCTGTTGATTCTATTTTATGCCTGTGTGATTAAAGCGGGAGACGTTCTTTCGAAAGCCGAAGGAAGAGTTTATAAAATTTACGAAATGCACTGAAGAATTTATATAATAATGGAGGAAAGTTTTTCATACAAAATTTAAGATGATTCTGGGAACAATGAATAATAATAATCTATAAATTTTAATGAAAGTTTCTAATTGAAATTTCCTTCAACAATCCGATGCTTAATTTAAAATTAAAAAAACACTACACTATATTTATCGTATGAAATAAAAAAGCAAAGGCTCGAGAACGCGGCAAAATCGAGAGCTTAAAATATTAAAATCAAGAGAACACAGGCTCATTAAATCGAGTCGCCGGCATTTATATACACTTTTGTACGAATACAAGGGGCGGTTCTTATCAGCCGAAGCTCTAGCTCTCGATGTTTTTCTTCATCTCCGCCGGAGATGAAGTCATTTATACGTTCACATATTATAACGAAGAGCGCGGGAGTCTTCGCGTGTATTTTAAGAGTGATGAGCGACAAAAGGTCGCGCGATAATTCGTCGAAACCACTTTATTGGAGCGGCCAATTCTACATTTCTGTTGACAACGCAATTCGCCTCGTTATTCATTTGAATTTTTAAACTAAATAACTTTTTAGCGTACTCTCTCTCTCACTTTTTAAACAGTTTTGTAATGTTTATTAATTGACCTAATTCCCTAATAGAAACGTTAAGCAGTTTTTGGTCAATTCTGAAAACGACAAATTGCTATTATTTTTTGTCATTATCAAATAATTAATAAACATTTTATCTTTTAAAATGATTTTTCAATTGTTCTTATTTAATTAATTTAGGCATCAATTTTAGCTAAAAAGGGTTCCATTTAAAATACACATTAACCAGCCCAACTGGTTAATTTTCTACCATCAGGTTGTCGTTCGGTAATTTGCTTTGTACTTAAACTATATAAAATTGTAGATATTATTGCACATGGAAACTTTTTAGCTCACATGGAATTACCCAGAGATACGGCGGATCTTGCGACCGATGGCGGTAAAGTGTTGGACACCTCACGCATTTTTCGTAAACACACGGCCACGTTTGCAGGATCACGTCTGGAAAACCTTAAGTCGTCAAATGCTCACACTCGGATTTCTCTCCGGTTCCTCGGTCAACTTGGGTTCTCGAGACATTTGTTGACCTTTCCCGGAGACCTTTCTAATCCTTACATTCGTCCCTTTTACCTATGCTGGATGATTTCAGTTTTGTAAAATGATTGTTTAACAATTTATAAAGTACTTTTTAAAACTGGCATTAATTAAATTGTATTATATTCATTTTTAAGTCGTCAATAGACATTTCGAAATTGAATTTTTGAAAATTCGAAAAATAGTATTTTTTGACGATTGTGAAACACTTGTTCACAATGAGCTTATATTTTCTAGGAAGATCTAGGAATTGATTTGAGGAAATAATGACAAAATGATATTAGCACTTCAATTTCTAACGGAAAAAAATGGTTTTGGTACATTATTTTGTTAATTATATTAAGAAGGAAAACGGGAATTTAATAAAAAATATTTCAGGCAATGTTCAATCGATTAAATGCTTTAGACTAATCGAAAACGAACGTTTTACGAAATCTAAGTATAAACAATTTTTCATAGCTATTTTATGGATTCTATCAGGGAAAAAGAATTAATTTTTTCATCGTTTTTTCCTTATATGCGCAGTTATTTATAAACGTTTCAATTGTTAGCAAACTAAATTTTCCTATCCTACAATGACGATGCTTTTGAGGTCGATGAAGTTGTATTCTTATATTTTCTCATTTTCATGTATACCGTTGTACTCAACGCGACATTTCCATTTTTTACGTTCGCGCGTCAATTTTCAGCATCTTGGCTTTGTGACGCCGATTTCTCAAGTGAGTCCTTGAGCCTCTCGACAAAAGCCGCAAAAATAATAGCGAAGCGTTAAGCACACAGTCGAACGTTTACCGGGGCACCTCATCCATAAGTCAAGAGTTACACTTCCAAGGGATTTCGCCGCTCTTTCCCTCTTCACCTTTCCCCGAGGTGGCCTGCTTTTCCAAGTGGAAGAATCAAGCGCGATTATCCTCCCTCGGGCTCGGGGATGCGATGGACGGCCGCCAGCGCCGGTCAAATTTTTACTTATAAACTGACCGCGCGCGTGCCGGAATAACCGCATTACACCGCACGTGATCGGGAGTCATGTTTTTCAAAAGCAAAGTTCTGAAGTGCCTTTGTTGTTTATTGCTGTTTCTCTCTCGCGGCCGACGTTGCGTTGTTTTGTGAGCTGTAATAATAGCCAGCCACGTGCCCGTCGTTTGCGAGCATTCGCAACGCCGAGACGCTCTTGTGCTTTGAGAATTTAAGGGGATTCCGAGTTTAATCTTGTTTTAGAGCCGACTTATCCGCTGGTTATTAAACATCGAGGATAACTCTGTTCTTGACCTGGTCAAACTTGGTGCTACTCGAGAGATTCTTGACAGATTGCTGAGCGATGAGAAAGGCAATTTTTGTCACATAAAAATGTAGATCGTTTGAACTCTTAAAATTGCAATATATAATCATTTTTACTTTTACGTAATTTATATTTTATTTTTATAAAAGAACAGGAAACGTTTTAACTCGTAATTATAACTGTTTTTTTACTTTGGACAACATGTAAAAAATAATTATTTTTAAACTTCCTGCAGTAAAAAATTGAGATAAAACTCATTATATCAAATAACTTTTATATTAGTTTTAAATTAGGTGACAGTAAATAAAATTTATTATTCCTTGATAATTTATTATTCTATAGATTTTTAAATGCAGCTTATAAAGCTTATAAAAAAAATTAATGTAAACTCTATAATTAATGACTATAGATGCCTGGGCAAAAATAAAAGCATCGATTCATAAAATTTCTTATTAGTAAACTCCATTCCCTTATTCCTAAAAGAATCGCCATAAATCGGTAAGCTAAATCGTGCGAGTCGCCATAAATATATCACGAGAGTAAAATTAGTGGATCAACGTCTCCTCCTTCTTTTCTTAAAAGATCGGCTTGAGCGCAAGTGGTGATAAAGGGGCGGAGCACAATTTCCGTGTGAATTGTAAAGACCAATTTCAGACTAATTACTTGCGCCTGTTGCGTACATCAAAAACTGAATATATTGGAAAATTATTGCTCATCTACAAATTTACTCTCAATCTTGAATTACCTTTGAAAAATAATTAAAAATGAAATTCTATACGGAGAGAAATATTTTAGAAAAATTACTATACTCGTCAGTAATCCGAGGACAGTCTTTGAGTTAGGGTGAAAATTACTAAACGTACAGTAGATTTTAATATAAGGTATAGTGATTTTTTACCCTAATTGAAAGACTGCATGTCCTCGAATTACTGACGAGTATAGTAATTTTTCTAAACAATTTCTCTCCGTATATTACCTCAATAGAAAGTTTCCGATAATATCGCTAGAATCTATATTAAATTAAAGTTAATAATTAGTTTAGTATTTTTAGCAGTCTGCACTTACTCAACAGGTTTTGTCGATTTTTGGAAATGCTTTTTCAGTCACAGCAGGCACCGCGGCGATCCGAAAAGTTTCAAAGTGCCGCGTTAGGGGTGGATTGATTTATAGCCTGCTAGGCTCCCCTTTACGGAGTCATACTAGCGGGAACTCTGAGAGCCAACACTCCTTTTTAAAATACCACTTTAGCTCGATAATGAACTTACGCCTCATTTAAAATGTATCGGCAACCGGAGCGAGAAGTTGACGATGATAATGAGATTCTCTGATCCAAAAATTCGATTTAAACGCGTTTTTCCGAAAAATTTGCCGTTAGTTTTATATGAATGCTATTAAGTGAATCAAGTTCTACTCTAAACTGCCACTTTACACTTTATCTATATAGATCTCATTAAAAATTTTACAAAAAACCATATTTACTTAATCAACTCTTCTTGACACTCATTTATTCAAAGAGAGCAAAAGAGGCAAAAAAACTTTTATCCCTTCGGGCGGTGCGTCTGTCTCACCGAATCCTACATTGCTTTATCTCATCGATATTCCGCAGAACACCTTACACGCCACAAATGTTTCATCGCGTTAACACCCCAATAAAAGGACCAAATAAACCGCCTACTTTAAAAAGTTTCCTCGGAGTTATCTGGTTTTCGTATGTCATTCGACATAATCCGAGCAGAACAGCACACGTGGCTCGGCGGCGCGGCCGCGTAAAACGCTTCGGAAAGGGCGCCTATCCCCGACGGGCAAAAGTGCACAGCGGGCAGTCGCAGGTCTTTATGGCGGTTTTGCGGCTGCTTCGTATATAAATGACTGCATCTGCCTTGCGTTACTTTACAATTGAAATATAATAGTCTAAAACTTAACGAAACTTTTTTTCTCAAGATTCTGCATTGTTATTTTGACTTTTTTAAACTTTTCAAAGCTTGCAACACTGGTCAAAATTTTAAGTATTGAAAATAATAAATTATGTAACATTTTACTCCCATACATAATCCATGGGAAAAAGAAGCTATTACTTTTCATAAAATCATAAGCTACACGTAACAGTTGCATAGAGCTCATTAATTAGTCGCGGTGCATTTATCGAATCTTTAAAAAAAAAGCTAAGAAAATCTAAGCGCCGCGTAAGACTCTCTGAATTCGTGAGAAAAGCTTCGAAATAAACTCCGAGATAAAAACTCTCGACTACCGATAGGACATAAACAAGCACTTTTTCAACTTCTGCACTGACTGCGACACTTTTTTCTCTCTCTCCCGAGCCTTCCCTAATTCGGTCACGGCCGATTAGCCGCGAACAGGCTCTTCCACCCCAAAAGCAAGAGGGACGGAGAAAAGGAGCGGGGGAGTGAGAGTCTCTCATGAACGTTACTCGCACCTAAAGACGTTATCAACCGAAAAAATGCATCGAAGAGACCGGCGCAGTTCGAGCTTTGTATTACAGATACTCCAAATAGATTTGTTGCTTTCGCTGCAACTCGATGCGAAAGAGAGGAACGAGGGCTACACGTACATAAAACACCCTCGAGGGACACGAGGCCTTTTTCACTCTTGGCCATTTATCTGTTGGGCGTGAATGATTCCGAGATTAATTGCCTTTCGAAGATAAATCTCGAGTGCAGACATTCCTTCGACGCGAAACTGCAGATTAATGAGTGCACTTGATGAAAATTTTCCGTTAAGGAAATCACAATCGTTTATGTTAAGTTTACGATGTAATTCAAGATGAAAGAGTGCAAATTTTCATTTCAAATCATTTTATTTATTATTTCAAATAATTTTTTTTTCAATTTTCTATTTTATAGTAATGTTATGTTAAAATAGTAATCTAGAAATTACAAAGTAATGTTAAGTAGATGTAACAGAGAGGGAAATAAACTTTCATAATTTTAAATGCATTTTATTTTACGTTAAATTTAAGTTTATTATAAAAATGTTTATATAATATTTATAGAATGAATAGCATTAATAATAAAAATGTTGCATAAATAAATGGAGAGGCTTTAAAATCCAGGGAATATTTGTGCATTCCTCCGCTGTTATTCTTTTTCGAAAGTTAAATTGGAATTAACGCACACATGCACAGCTTCTGTGTACACTTTACTTTAACGAGAAGATAAATTTATTCTCGATCGATTTGCAAAAGTACTATTACGTAAAACAAATAAGATGTGAATCTGCGCGCGATTTAATCAGTGGTTCGTGGTTTAAATAAAAGATTTTGAAATGAGATTTGGAAGCTTTGCTTGTACATGCGCTAAAATTTACTCTAGTGATCGTGATAATGCAGTGGTTTTAAAAGGGAAATCTAATCTTAAAAATCTCCGAGTATTATTTGACAATGTGTTATACATACATATTCGATAATTTTTGGGATTGAACTGCGCTAAATATTTGTGAATTGTTATTTAAAAAATTGGAATAAAATTATTACAAACGTGAACGTAAATGTTGAGTTGTGTCAATCTAAATAAAAATAAAAATTGAATATTATTGTCCAAAATGAAGTAAAGAGAAACCATTCTCTTAAAAATATCTGAAGACTAATTCATCTGCTATATTAGAAGATAGATATATTGAGTGGATTGCACTTATACGAATGCTGTAAGTCATTCAACAGATACTTACAGTTCTTTGATCGAAGGATTTATGACTAATTCAAAAAAAAAAGTCTATGTACTAGAAGGTATTCTTATTTAGAATGTTAAATTTCAAGTTATTTACAAAAATAATGACGATTCATAATATATATTTTTTGTGTTATCTTTAGTAAATAGGTTAACAATTAATAATTTACTAATTGTATTGAAAAGAGGTATTTTCAAAACATAAAGGTGAGCTACTTGCCGCGTAAAACTATTTCAAAGAAATTAATAGTAAAAATTAAATGATTAAATTCTTA
Organism: Ormyrus pomaceus; assembly: GCA_900474385.1. Lineage (NCBI taxonomy): Eukaryota > Metazoa > Arthropoda > Insecta > Hymenoptera > Ormyridae > Ormyrus > Ormyrus pomaceus. Next base: position 9,010 of record UCOM01001392.1, read on the forward strand.
AAGAGTCCTACATTTAAAACCTACAAACAATTTTCAATTGTGGTAACGTATAACATCTTATAATAAAACCTAACACCAAAAAATGCACACTTGTTGAGGGACCACCAAAGTGATAGTTTGTAACCTTCTCGCAGGTCAGACCTTTTTCCCTCCCTTTTGCTTTTTAGTGCAATTCGACCCATATAGATAGATTCTTAGTGACCGTCATTTGTCAGCTAAAACGCATCCAGACGACTTAGATTTTGACAAAACGTTTTTTTAGAAAAATCTTTCGAGCCGTTTTTAAAATCCCCCCTTCCCTTTTTACTAATTACTGATATATTTTTATTAATGAAGGGACAGTCAATATTTCAATTCTTCTTCGTTTGAAATTATTGTAATTTTTACTCAAAAGTATATTTATTAAATAAAACAAAAAATAATTTTAAACAAAGATGTTAACAAAATATTCAAATCAGAATTTCCATTAAGATTACGAATAATTGCTATATAGATTATACCGCCGTCGATGGGCTGAAAAGCCGATCGTGTATTTCACGTATATATAGTTCAGAGTTCGTGTCGGGTCAGCTGACATACTCAAATAAAACTTGCCGGTTCGCCTCTCTCTCTCTCTCTCTCTCTCTCTCTCTCTCTCTCTCTCTCTCTCTTTCTCTCACTCTCTCAGCCTCCGACAGGCCGATTGACGTCACGAAATTTCCATTGGCCGTTGCTTTTTCGTTTTTTTGCGACTTACACAACTGCACGTATACTCCTCTTAACCAGACCACGCGGCTTTTTTCCACTCTGAGCTGTTAATGAGATGCTGTATATCAAGATCCTCTCTCCTCTCGCGCAACTGAGCGTCAGGAGATAACGTTTGCAAAACAGCGAATAGTTATCTAACCCCTACATCCAATTTTTTAGAGGCAGTAATGTTGGAAATGATGGTATAACGAATTGTATCTTGATATATAAATTAAAAGATAATATAAGTGTATTTTATCTCTTTTCTTCTGTTTATAATTTTATTACAAAATGTAAAAAATTCAAACGCTACTTTTAACGTTGCAAAAAATTGCTCTTCTTTGTTCTTGGATTAAAAGAGTTTTTGCGTCATAAACGTCTTATTATAGACAACATTCACAAAGCTTTCGATACACGTATAAAATCATTGATAAATAAAACAAAATTTTTCGAACGAACTGCCAGGGCGCAAGTGCACATTTATTTCGTTTCAAACAGCCAGCTGTCAACTACCGAAGAATCATCCGCGCCAAACGAAAGCCAGCTCCCAAATAAAAGCAGACGCGACGAAGAGCCAGGCGCAGATATCCCGCGCAATTCGACGCAATACCGTATACCTTTCGCGCCGCTCGCTCGTGCACCGAGCGACGCTCGGCGCGGCGATGTCACACGTGCTTGTAAAAGCCTCGCGGTATCGCGGTCGCGTGCCGCTGGCGTCTCGTATCACCTCGTTGGCCGCGAGTTATCGTCGGCCCTTATCGTTTTAGCTGCGATTTAATAAGCCACTTCTCTCTCTCTTTCTCTCTCTCTCTCTCGGAGCTCCTTGATAGACGCGCAGGCAGTCAAGTGCCGCAGTGTGTCTCTTTGCGATAAACTTAATAGCTGTCAAACTCGCGTTACTCTCTTTCACTGCAGCTCTCTCGAGCGAGGCTGCTTAAGCAGGGATTGCTTTTGAATTTTAATCGGTCCTTTTTTATTTATTTTCAGATGGGCATTGTTCGCTATTTCCTGTGATTTACTTTTAAAATTGTCCAATTATTATCTATTGAAGAATAAAAATGGTATATTGCAGATTATAAGCATTCAAATTAACAATCATCGTTTATATTTCTTAAAATAACATTTATTTTCATTCGAACATTATCTATATTTATTCCATCTAAAAAGTCGCAATTTGTTATAGAGTAAGAAATATCGCAGTTTTTAAAAATGTTCCAGTCCTTCGAAAAGTTTGAAATCGTCGTCGGTCGGCTATTCTTCGGTAACAGTTCGGGCAGCTGAGAACACGTGTGCGGCTCGCCTGAACCCTTATATTTGTCTAGTTTATGGCCCCGCTGGGGAATGAATGCTCTCGTAAGCCTTATGCAACTTTAACTTGGAAAATTCGTTGCGTTCGTCTTTCGAATGTTTAACAAATTCATTTGAGTTTATTTATAATTGTTACAAAGCTCATTTATTAAAATTTTAGTATTTTGCAATTAATTTATATATTTTTAAACGCCAACGTTCGATAAAGAAGAGGCAATAAAATTGTCGAAATATAATTTTTACGAATTATTATCTATTTAATGCATAACGACAATATCAAATTTCTGAGAGTATAAATTTTACATCGAGTCAGATATTAAGCAAAATAAATATATATTTCTTTATCGTAAAAAGAGTGAATAATATTTACAAACATGCTCGGGAGAAAAATAAGTTCGAGCGGCGACAAGTTGCAAAAGCAGAAAAGTAATATAACGAGCGACGATTATTGAAATACGAAAAAATTTAATAGTGATTAAAACCGGCTCGGCGTTTTGATTAGAAGTATTGAATGCCCCGACGACTTTTCTCGTGTATACGCAGAACGATGAATGGACTGCACGATTGTGCTATCTCTAGTAACTGCACTTGGATTTTCTTTTGATTACTCACAGGCAATTCTACCGTGAGCAGACAGGGTAATACGGTTGCTGCTCTTCTCGTACTTTTTCTACGCAGCGTCACAGATCTGAACATCTATTACTGATATTTTCTTTGATCATTGATAGTCGATGCTCAAGCTTTGATTTAGGTTCTTCTTTATTTTTTGTTCCGCCTAATTTCAAACGCTCAAAAGGTAATATATAAAAATTTCGATTGATACATTAAAAAGAATTAATGATTTTTGAAAAATTCGCGCGCGCGCAATTTAAAATCCTCAGTTATATCCTCGGTAATAAAGCTTTTTTAAACGCCGCGGCAATCGGCATAAAGTTGAATCATTCGATTCGAAATGAATGCGCGGCGCAGTCCTCACGAAAACCAATAAAACGAAAGTATCTGTTCGGAGATAAAGGCGCTATTCAATCTCTGAAAATCTCGGCGGCGGAATATATAAGCGGCCGGAGGATCGAGTATATATATTCGTAAGTGATCGCCTCAGTGGCGGCCTGCTGTGTCTCGGCCAGTTCGGTCTTTATTGCGAATGACAGTATGTTTTCGTGAATTCGAAAGGAGATAACGACAACCTCTGCCCTCTCGGCGTACAAAACCTTCTTCCGCTCGTTTCATTAACTTCGACCGTTCTCTTTTATAAATTCCATTCATTATTTTCGTACTTTATTAATGTTGTTCGAATTATAATTTGCAAAAGTATGATGATTAATGTAATCTGAGTGTAATTAAAAACATTCTTTAATTTTGGTATTAAGTTTTATATGAAATAAATTTCAGAAACTATAATTTTTACTCATCTTAATATTAATTTAACTTTTTTCTTTTCAAATTAATGCATACGAATCTTTTTAAGTTAGAAATTACTAAATTCAAAAGTTAATTAGCACAAGGCTCGATGCGTGAATTAAAAATTATTATTTAACATCTAAAGTTGAATAAGAGAAATGCGTTTTTTGGACGATTCGGCTAATTGGTAAATAATTTTTAAAACCTTTTGAGTTAAGATAATAACTCAAACGAAAAAACTAAAAACTCAACTTGTAAAAAAGATAAACTATGTTTGCGCGCGTACTTTTTACAAAAAGTTATCGTCTCAGTAAACAAGTCCATTTTAAGTTGCCATTCCTCGACAGTGAAAGTATAAAGCATAAACAATTTTTGTGTAAAATACAAATAACGATTGCATTTTAATTTCTATTTCTGATAACAATGTATAAATTTGTTCAATTTAAGAGATAATTTATAAAGGCATAAGAATTTCATCATTTTCCATTTTCTCACCGATCCATCAAACCATACAATCCCCAGTTAATGAAGGTAATTAAAATTTATGCAGCTATAAAACGAAGAAGGCAAGGTTAATATTTAAATAAACACGACTACGTGCGAATAATAGCCTTGAGCGTGATATTAGTGCGTTCAGTCCATTGTTAGATTTGCCTTGATTGTTTCACTTTTAACATTGAGTCCATTCACGGCCAAAGCGTGATAGAGGAGCAATATGCAGTTCAGCTGAGCAAAGTTATCCTTAAAAACAATAGCTTTTCAGTACAGATAAATATTAATAACATTATTTTATTTTTTTTCAAAACTGATAATTCTGATATTTATAAGAAATGAATCTACGTTAAGGATGTTTAACGATTTTTATTTTCTTAAAATTCTCTGCATTTCTTGTACTTTGAACCTTTTATAAATCTTTTATAAATATTAAAGTTTAAAGGTTTTGAATCTTAAATATTATTTAGAGTCACGTATAAACATTCCTGTTAAAAATATACATACCCAAAATCTGTGTGTTTAGTACCCTTGTTAATGAAACATAGCAATAAATGAATTGAATGTGCATACAGCTTATATCTCCTGTAGTCAAAAAAGAAGAGCATTGGAGCACTGCTTTTTCTCATTTGATGTCTGCAGACTTACAGCAGGTGGTAAACTCGTAATTATTACGAATCATAAAGGATTTAAAATTTTAAGTATGCGCTCGAACAATCTGTACCTGCTAGACAAGTCTTAAAGGCGAGCAAGCGCATTAGTCTCTAACCGTGCATTTCTATTTGGTCCTTAGGAACAGTAGCGGAATATCTGTACCCAGCCGAGAGCCCGACTCCGTACTCAGCCGCGGCGAAGCGAGCTCACGTCGGCGCAGTCAAGCGGGAGGAGGAGGAGGAGGAGGAGGAGGGGGAGGCGGGCGTGGTCGCGGCGGCGTCGGCGGCGTCTCCCGTAGGCGGGTTGGGGGCGGATCGTGGGGCCGGGAGCCCGAAAAATGGCGTCGACCGCGGCATCGGCGCCTCGGAGCACGAGCAGTTAGCCGCGGCGAGTCGCTCGGGACGCAGGCAGCGCTGCAGCGACAGCGAGCTCGAGAGCAAGGAGAGCAACGGAGCGGCACTGCTGGTGGAGGCCGGCTTGCAGCTCGGACAGCTGGCTTACCAGACCGACCACGAGCAGCAGCACCAACTCGTCGATCAACGGTCGGTTACCAACTTTTTACGATTATTCCGGCTTTTTTCGTTATAGTGTAACAGGCGAACAAATTTTTTCTCTTTTCTATCGTCGGTGAAGCTGAAAAGTTTGCAGTAAACGGGAGTTCAGATTGTAGTGTTTGAAAAATTGCGTTTTTAAGTTATTTGCGGGTAAAAAATGTTTTCGGAGAGTTCAACTACACTTCGTTATTAAAATAATTACTTATCATCCGAGCGAGCGATTGTTACTATCATTAACTATTCGATTGTATGGTTATATAATATACCGATAATGTTTAGACCACAGAATGAACACTTTTTAGCACATTTTAGAGATAAGTTAGTATCGGTAAATTTAGAATTATAATACCGACGATAACGATTCGCGTGAGTATCACGATTAATTTTATTTATCGTTTAATACACTTTTGAGAATCCAAATAAAAACTATTTTAAGAAAATTTTATATAGGAATAAGAATAAAAATTTTATTTGCGGTTGTACACTGTCCCGAAGGCAATAGTTATTGTTCGTTTACCAACCGCGTTTCTTTTATCCGTGTTGAATTTGCAAATTTCATTTTGTCACCGAAATTAGACAGTTTTGCACAAGTCAAACTTTTAGTGTCATATTCGTAACGGGAGAAAGCTTTCTAAATAGAAAGAAGCTATTTTACGTTCATTTCAGGTTGCAAAATTAAATTTCAAGTCAGTTTGCGCAGAACTATTAGACCTTCGAAAGTTACGTTTCACTGGTACTTGCAATAAAAAATGAAATTACACACGCGGTACATTTTTGTGTGTTTAATTTTTTTCGAAAACATAATTTAATCGTAAAATAGCAACATCCTCTTACGATGACGATGCACGCAAAACCGACTGTCTGCTACAAATAGATACGAGTTATCGGCCATCCTTTAACCAGTGTGTGACTAGTGTAACAGATAAGAATCATCAGAAGCCTCATCGGGCATTAAATGCAGCATTTCGACCGATCCCAACATAATTAATTTTATTTTAATGGCTGCTTGCGCTCGCTATTATTTTTTAATTACAAATTTTATTACACGCAATTGATGCAACTGAACTCTGAACATTATAAATGAATAAACTCAAAAAAATTAATTATAAATTATTAGAATCTGTAATTTAGAAAATTATTTGTTTGTGATTATGAACGAATACAGTCAAATGTAAATATTATTAATTGAAATTAAAAGCTGTAGATAAAAAAAATTATTAGTGTATAACAAAATTCTGAAATGCATAAATAAAAGCAGAACGATTTTTTTTTTTTTTTTTTTTGAAATCCAGAAGCAAATGTTTAAGAAATAGGTATTATTATTATGCAATTAACTTCTTTTTGTACGCTCAATTAGCTATCGGTGATCTTAAGCACGAGATTTATAGGCTCCTTGCGTTCATTAGCAACAAAAATTTCTCTGATTTTCCAATAGATTCCCTCTGCAATGGATAGGTCATTTGATAATTGCTTTGCGTAAATTTCTCTGCCAAAACTTTTCTGAATAGTTGCTTCTGTAATATAGTTTCTGAGTCTCGTTAGAGCGTAATATTTTGAAAGTTGGAAAATTTATGCGGCTGTAAGTATACTCTTACATCATTTTCCGGCTCATTAGTATTTGCAGCGGCAGTGAGTCGGAAAACGATTTCGGCTCTTAACTTCAAAATTGCACTTTTACAGCCAAGTACCAATAACGCAAGACTGATTTCGTTTATTTAGTTTTTAGCGACACATTTTTGCACTGAATTAGTATTAATAAACCAGGTAGTTAAAGTAACAATAGCTTTTTATTAACTTGATATTAATTTAGATAAGTTAAGCAAAATTTAGCATGCCGAATGCTGCACTTAAAAACTGCTTTTGAAACAAACTTATTTCCGAGCCCTGACCCCTTATTAGGTTGTACGTGGTACTCGAGCCTGCGGATCTGGAGGGTTGCGGCCACGCCAGGGAGGATCCGGCCAATCATCACTCGCATCATCATCATCAATCGGAATCCGAGCATCGGCACTGCTCCGAGCACGAAGCGGCGCAGCAGCATCAGCATCAGCATCAGCCCCACCACCATCAGGGCTACAACGAGCTAGGGGCGGGAGAGGAGATCCCCTCGCCAGTGGTGGCGGTTCCCGAGGGTGGGGATAGCAGCGCGCGAGCGGAGCAGCAGCACCGGCGACAGCGCCGGCAGCCGAGCGGCAACGGCACCGAAACCGTAGTAGCCTCAGTCCCCTCGAAAGGGAAGAGCTTAGCTAGTCACATGCCTCTCGTCGCGATGCAGCGCTACGGAGCCGACGTGCTCTCGCCCATCGATCACCACCATCACCAGCAGCAGCAGCAGCAGCAGCAGCAGCAGCAGCAGCAACTCACCGAGCAGCAGCAGCACACGATCGCCCGCCACCTCGAGGAGCAGCAGGAGCACGAGCAGGAGGACGTCGACCAGAGGGTGGCCGCGGCCATGAGGGGCGCCCGACCCGCCGAGCTCAACTTCTTCCTGGCCAACGCGGCCTCCATCCAGAACAGCTCCAACTCCAACGACAATCACGCCCTCGACCTCAAGTTCCTCCACGTCCGCAACTCGATGAAGGACAACTTCGGCTCGCTGGTCCACCCGCAGACCGGCAGCTCCCCGGGCTCCAGTCGCAGTCCCCACGACGATCAGCAGCAGCAGCAGCAGCACCAGCAGATCGAGCAGGACATGTCCTCGCCCCACAGGCACAACGACAGTGCCGGGGGCTACAGTCCCGGCCAGGATCAGGCCAGGCTGCAGAGCTCCAACTTCACCCACCTGACGGCGATGCAGCCGGCCGTCGTCCACATACAGGACGAGCGGGTCCAGTCGGAGCCGCTCTACATCGATCCCATCTACTCGCACCACCAGCAGAACACCGCGCACCACCACCACCACCATCAGGACCACGAGCAGAGCTCGACGGCGCCGCACTCGCCGACCGAACCGACGTGAGTCTTTTTTTCAAACTCTTCATTTTTTAGCTTATAAAAATTAGCTAATAGTAAATAGGACAATAAATTATTTATTGTAAAGTGAATCGACGATTTCCGATGTTTGTACGAACGAGCGCAGGAATTAACAGTAAAGGAATATTTAACCGTTATTACGTGTGGCCGCCGCGAAGGAGCATATTTATGATACTACAGCGATAAGGCGAACGAGTATACTATACGGATAAGTGAGCAAGAACGCGAGCCGCCAGCCGAGTCGTGAATGGGATTTTCGCGCGCGCATTATACTTGGCGGGCAAGTGATCGCTGCGACGCCAAAGTATGCCAATATCGAATCGAAACGTTTTTATTTTCAGCAGCTGCAATTCAAGAAAATATTTGATTAACGTTATTTAACATTAATATATCTTTGAGAGCAGCTCGTAAAAAAGTTTAAAAACTGTTTCCTTCGACAATACGGTAATGATTTACAGGCCGAGGGGAGGCATAATTAAAACAAAAACTATACGCGTTCCGGGAAAGAAGAATGGAGCTTGTTCTTTAGAAAACGGAAAATATTTACTCATAGGATAAAATGCTCTTGTTCGGCCCTCTCGTTCCCTGAGCGCGCGAAGAAAAAGAGAAGTGTAAAACTTTTCGGGCATAAGGAGATGGAATCGATGCCGCTTGACGAAGAATCCTAAGACAACAGTTTTGGGAAACTCCCACGTTCCTTTACTGCTTTCTCGTCTATCAAAGTGCAATGCTCTATTTGAAGTTAATAACAATCCCTCTCTTATGCAGCCTCATTTGTCTCGTAGACTTTTGCGCGTAAATTATTATTTATTATTACAAAAGTCGAAGAAAAAATTCCCTCTTCGACGATTTCACAAGGTTGTTTTGCTTTGTTCAGCCGTGGCCGTGATTCAGATTTTAAAAATGACGAACGTGAGTGCACTCGGCTTCACAACTGTCACGAGCAGCACACTTCAATGTGATTCATTCGAATTCGATGATTCCACGTCGCGCGAAGCGTAAGAAACGCACGAAATTCTTTATTTTTTTCTTCGCTTTAAACAAAGACATTTCTTAAGTTTTAATTATCATTTAAATTCCTCGATTACTGCGAATTTGCCAGTAATTTCGCTTCCGAGAATTAACTTTCTCGATGCGCCGCTTTTCACGGCTCGAATTTATGCGACAGTGTTTTCTTACAGTCTTATAAAAATTTATTTTAAAAACATGAATCGAATTACATTTTTACTAATATACTTGTCAGTTTTGAAGATATATTAGTTTACGATGGGTGCTTAGAAGAGCGTACGTGTCGTTAAATGAGCTTAATGTTTTTCTCATTAGAGCTAATTAGCTAAAACTTTAATCCTACGCAAGATATATTTGAAATAGGTATGTGCCTCTTTTTAACTGACTTCGAAGCAGAATACGCTCTTTCCACGTTGCATTTTCATGTTAGTATTTAACGTAATGCTTCTTTAACTTTTAACAATGAATGCACTCCTCGCTCAAAACTTACCAATCTAGATAACAAATAATATTAAACTTCTTACCGTCGTATCCAGGCCCTGCTTCTTACTCCTCCACAAAACCGACCTCAAACAGCCGGATTCCACCGCCGAGACCATCGATCCCGAAATCCGCCACCCGAAGGCGAGTCGCGCGCTTTATAACCGGCGGTTTTCTCGGGCCCAATATTGTTGTCGGAAGTGCGGGTCGCGCCACGTGTCGATCGCCACGTGTACTGCAATGTTTGCGCGAAAATGCACGCCCCGCGACGGAGAAACCGCGAGATTGGGCTGCGGGTTATCTGGCCGATTGGCGCGATTGTCGAGTTATCTGATGCGCTCGAGATACTTCTGTTTTCCTTCTGCTATCTCGGGTGTGGAGGAGTTGTTTTGAAATTTTAGTTTATACAGCGATGAATTTAATGTTTTTGCAATTATGTTGTTCTTTGTAAAAATTTTATATATTTGATTCAAAAGAAATGTAGACGTAAGCAGAAAGCTGATGTAAAAAAATAATTCATAGCTATCAATACTAATATGATTCCAAATTTATGAGAGAAAACATAGATAAATCTAAATACATCGAAATAAAAAAGAACAAATCCTAAAATCAGGCCTGCAAAAGAGTCCAGTGACAAGCGGCGATTACAGAAACGCAAAAAAAGAGGGAGCAGCCGAAAGAGCAGCCGGCCAAGAGTAGTGGGAGCAAAAGAAAGCAGCGCGCACACGCACACGCGGAAAGAGTGAAACGTTAAAAGAGGAGATAAAGAGGAGATTGGCCGCTCGGGAGGGGGCGGCTGCAAGTCGCCGGCGGAGGAGCGCGCGTCTATTTAGTCCCCGTGGGTGAATCGCAAAGAAGGCCAGAGAGGCAGGCAGGCAGGCGCGTAAAAAAAACGAGGAGAAGGAGAAAGAGAGCGAGCGAAAAAAACAGAGGGGAAGCGCGACCGAGGAGGAGAAGTGAGTCCTGGCCGCGCTCTTCGTCGTCGGCCAACCCCGCGCCGCGTTTCTCTCTCTCTCTCTCTCTCTCTCTCTCTCTCTCTCTCGCGCGCGCGTTCGCTTTGGTGCGCCATTCGCGTGGCGCTTCTCTCACTGCCAGATTTCGCTCCTACCTCTCAGTTCCCGTTCGCCCGGTGACAGATACGCGACATACACACAAGTTAGCCTCCCTTTCCCTCCTACTCCCGTCGCGATCGACGATTTTTTCCTTTACCTTTTTTTTCTTCGCGTGCATACGTTTTTCCCTTCTTTTTTTTCTCTCCGCCGATCCGCGAATCGGGAAAGCGAGTTGAGAATTATTCTACTCTCGCTCTGGTGTATATCGGTACGGGCGCTACTAAGTAATTGACACCCGCAATCTGTATCGGCCTGACAAAGAAACAATCGCAGCGGCGGGCTTCTGCAGTTTTTCGAAAGAGCGATATTCCTCGACCACACGAAAATGATGAAGTGAGTTACAATTCTTTTTACAATTCTTTTTGATGCCTAATCAAATAAAATGCTATATAATAAGGTGCCGTTTTATTCAACGTTCAGAATATCTTTTTGATAATACGTATTTAAGATAAATATAGATTTTTCTGACTTTCAACGCGATTTTCCACCCGAGATAAATTGAACTAGCATTTTTTTCAGTAAATCTTGCCGACATTAAATATAACAAGAAGAACGACGACTACAGTAATTCGCATTTGCTCGTCCCGCGAGATAGTGTTCGGCGGGGGAGATATCGATACAGCCGAAAGTCTGAGATTCGATTGCCTTGACATTGGACGACTCTTACAATTACATTCGATAATCGCGGCTCCTGCTTTTTAATAACAAAATCATCTCTCTGTTTATTTGTTACTCGATATACATTTTTATTTATCGCGTTCGAAAACTTTAAACAAGATTACGCGCGCATACAAATGTATATACAAATTTGCACAGTGATTAATATATGTATACATATATATATTTTTCGACGCAAACACGAGCATCTCGAACTTTCACATTTATTACTTTCGACCGTGAGAATATACATATAAAAAATACGGGGTTTTCCTCCTCTTTCCCGGACAAATAGCAACGGACCTCCGACTTCAGATCCAACTTTGTGGATTGCTCTGATTGGTCCTACCGCTCTAAGCAAATATCGGGCCTGCGTACGGCCGCAGTGCGCTTATCTGGCCCGCGATGCTTATCGTCGCTCGTCTATCCCCGGGCCAAGATTATCAGCCGGACTCCGCATTCGCGAGGATGGGCCTCTCTTTTTCCGTGAGCTCGCCATCGGGCTGAACTGCAAATATTTGTCTCGAGTTTGTTTTTATCTTCGCGGCGAATAATGGACTGGTTCATTCCCCGGGGATCGGACCTTTTCTGGTCGTCCGCGCGGTTATGTTGCGCGTTGTTTTACACTGAAAAGTTAATGAATTTTACGTCGGGTAACGAATGTGTTTGCGGACGATGATTGTGTCGTCGGATGAGGTCACGATGAATATTGAGCTGACGCACTTCGTCCATGCAAAAAGGGACTTTCCCGCTTTCTTTATGCGCCTCCAGCTTCAAAATACACTCCAACTAACATTCCTGCTCTATTGCGGTTTGAACGGAACGCGGTGCATTCCATTCCTCAAATAATTTTCTTATCGAACCTTCCTCAACAATCAAAACCTCGCTTTTCAACAACAAAATCTCGACATTACATCTGCCGAGGAAAGGTCGGAAATTTCTCGGTGAGTTCCGCGAACATCGGAACGCGATACACACATATATATTTTATTAGCGCCCTCTCGCATTCCAGCCTTCTCGCGTCGCCACCTTCGTCGGCTTTCATAGCGCGCGGAGAAGAAGAGGGAATAAAGATCGTGAGAAGCATCGTCGTCGCGGCCTCGTATGTACGGCTGCAGCTTCTTATCTCGGTCGGCGACTAGTAGTACCGTCGCGTAGATAATGCAAACCGACTCGCCCAGAGGCCGTAACCCCGTCGCTTCGTATTGGATTTCGCGGCTTCTGCATTCTTCTCTCTCTCTCTCTCTCTCTCGTTCTTTCTCTCGTTCTCTCCGCGAACTCGGGGAGTTGATGTGAAGAACCTCGCATGCGTAATTGTAATACGCAAACAAGAAGGAGAGGAGGAGAAGGGGGAGTAGCGTATTTAATTCGATGAAGGTATCCACTGTCTCGTCTCGAAGAGAGGCAGGCAAAAAATATATACGGAGCTTCGCGGGTTCAGTCTCCTGAAGGGCGCAATTTTGCTCGATTTTACCAGTTGTTTATTGAATCGTTTGCGTAAAGGAGTGCATATAACTGCCTGATCTTACCCAAGTAAAAATAATTTATCTAATTTTTATAAAGATTTTATATAAGTAAAAAAAAATAAAAAATAAAAAAAAATAAATAAATAATTAATTAATTTTTTTTTTTTATTTTATATAAAATCTTTATAAAAATTAGATAAATTATTTTTACCTGGGTATACCTAATATAGTAAAAATAAAATTTTGAACCATTAGGTGAAGTTTCATTCGAACTTTGGTACCGGAAAATCTTGACTAAACGCAGTTAATTAATTTCAATGAAATAGTTACACTGCTTGCAAATGCATTATCGCGACTATATGCCTACAATGAACTTGGCTCCAAAAATACAGCCACCACAAGGCAGCTAACGCGAGCGCAACTCTTGCAGGAAAATCATTTACGCCGTTGGTCAACGGAAAAGTACTTCAGCAAAAGTAGATTCTTATACAGCTCGTACGGCTTACTCTGCCCAGAGGGTAGCTCGTTAAAATGCAGTAAACCCTGGAAGCGGCCTCGGCCATCATAATCGCTCCGCACAATCTACTGAAATTTAACGCACTTGTCTAATGTGCTCTCGGAGAAAGTGAAAACTGGCGAGGCGATCGGAGAGAGACAGGAGAAAAAGGAAGGACGGAGGGGAAAGGACGACGCACAGCAGTGCGCGGACAGAGGCAGGAATTCGTTCCGTCCATTAGGAGAGAGAGAGAGAGAAGAACGAGCGAGACGAGAGGCGAAGCTTCTAGGAAGCAACACGAGCTTGCATTATGTGTGTGCGCGCGCGTATATATATGTGTGTGTGACGAACCTTGTTTTTTTTTCGACGATGCCGCTGGCTCTTATCGAGCATTGCATTTTTTACCCTCGAATCAACGACACTTCTTCGATCTTTTAGCTTACATACTTCCTCCAAGGCAATTCCAATTTTTCGCCAAAGATCGCGGAGCGCGCAAGCGAATCGGCGCAGCTTTACACCGAGTCGACTCGCCGCGAGCGAACGAGGCGGCGGCGCACGTGTCCGCGCGCGGCGGAAGGACTCGCACGACGGAGCTCGCGTAATATGCTAATTGCGCTCGCGCGGCGCTCGTGTGTATGCACGCGCATGTTTCCTCCTGCAGGCATTGCAGCCGCTCAATGCGCAAAGCGCGCGCGACCTTCTTCCGCCGCACGGCTCGATTCGTTTCCTTTTCTGCGTGACGTTTGTTCATTTTCTCCGCGGGACAAAACGCGAGGAACACTCTTCGTTGTATACACAAACTATCTCTCTTTTGGTGTTTCTCGCAATGCAAGGTTGACCCAGATCGAGAGGCTTCGTTGATCGTGATATTTTCAATTTTATTTTCAACTTTTCTATATGTTCGACTGCGTTGTTTCTTTTTGTTCGGCTTTTAAGCTCTTAATGCACCGCCGTTTTCAAGCGGTTGTTCGAGTTTATTGCCGCTTTGCATAAGTTTCGTCGAATTTGCATTCGCGTTATGGAGCTTCATACGCTGGAATATTCATCAAAAACACTCTATTCTAGTCCTTTGTTTACTGTTCATTTCTTCTTGTTTCTTATTATTTTTTATTATTTTTTTTTATTATTTTTTTTTTCACAAAAAGCGAGAGGCTCATTTTTAATTTTCCCGGCTTCGTGCTTGGCTTTATAAACCAGCTCTTTTTGAAATAGCTTGCATTTTGTTAAACACGTAGACTGAGTAAACAATGTGCCTTTTTAATAAAATATTTATATTTTCGCGCAACGAAGCAGCCTATTATTTAAACTCGCAGAAAAGAATAAAAACTATTTTTAATATTAACGAAAAAGGCTTTAATAATCGCCAAGTTTCGCAAAGCCGGAGAGCTTTCAGCAATTTGCACCTTCCAGCCCGCATAGCCATTAGACGCGACTATATCTCCGCGTACAAAGCAGTTATTTGCGTGTCACCGCGGTTTTCCTGATTCCGGATCCTCTTCACTCGGTGAGCGCGCGGAACGAGACAGTGAAAACCGCTAAGTCAACAGTTCGCCGCCAAATGCGCTTTCAGTGCTTGGTCCCAGTTTAACGATCGTCCAAAGTCCGGGTAAACCGATGACAAACGCATTGAAAATCCTGACGTAGGATACAACGCTTGCTGGACAACGAACCGAGCTTGACGGAAGTAGTTTTAATTCGAAAGGCTTTTTCTTACCTGGGAAACCGGAGGAAACGAGAGTTTTAAAGAAGTGGAAGTGTAACTGACCTACTAATTCAGGCGAGTCATCGTACATTATTTTCGATTATGAAGCCCGAACGAAATTCGTTGACTTATTCATCGCTGTTGGGCGCGAAAGCATATCGGATTTCGGCTCGAGTTTTGTTGGGAGCAAGTTCAAGAATCGAGCATCAATTTTTCGCCGCCGCTGCACTTTCCTTTTGTTACGCGCGTAAAACGTGCTAAACACGTGATAGGCTTTTACTCTTGGTGGTTCATCGCCAAATTTCAACAACAAACTTATTTTTTGTTGAATTACAAAAGATTAAATTGTCCAATCGATAGCTCGTAATTGAAGAGGGAAAAATTATAGTGATCCTTCTGGAACATGTTTTAATTTTTCTCGAAGCGACCTTTCTCAAGCTAATACAAACGTTAAAAATAATAAAATTAAACATCGATGACTTTAGTTTAAGAGTTGTTTCGATTAATATTACTGACCTTGTGAAAAATAAGCGAAACTTCGCTTAAATAACAATTAAAACAAGTCTAGAAAAATCACTTTAATTTCTCCCCCTTCAACCAATACTTTTTCAAACCCAAAAGATAAATTGCTTTTTAACAAGGACGACCCTCCAACCTCCTTGAGCCTCGAAAAAGCAAATAAAGGAAACTACGTAATCATCATGAAAATCACAATGCACCGGCCGCTCGCGACCAGCTCGTGACTCGGTCCCGAAAATTTCGGCTGACCCGCACGTGCAGCTCCCCCGAGCACGTAGCGGCGACTCGGAACGTGCCTCGCGCTCATCGCGGATGTCCAAGGCCGCCGCGGTATTGACATCTTCGCGCGCGCGCGCGAGCGACTCGAGCCGCGATAACCGCCGATTTTCCAGAGAGCTCTGCCTTGTCTTCGATTTTTCTTTCGCGCCGCGCCGCTGCGTGTTTTTTTTTCCTCCGAACGCGCGGGAGAGCAGTCGAGCGCTCACCGCCGGCAAGTGCAGTGCGCCGCATTGGGACTCGCCGAGCGACCGTTGTTTCTTTTTCGCGTCTCCGGTGGAGACGATTCGCGGGGAGAGCCTGGAGTGCAGTGGATTTTGGAGGTCTTTCAATGGAAAGGTATATGATTGTCGAGCGCTGTTTTGTTGTTGGGTTGGGTGGCGAATCGCTTTTTACGTTTAACAGCTGTTGGCGGGACGATAGGAGAGTTTGTAGATTATTATTTTAATTAATTAGCGGTAATCAATTCTTACTACAAACGCGGCAGTGTTAAATATAACCTTTAATGATTGCGATATCTGGTTCGATTTTACGTCTGACTATATTACTTTTTGTAATATCAATCTTTTGAAAAAATAATTTAGATTTTTTGTATTCTAAAGATTTCATTTTATTTATTAATTTAATCTTTTATATATATATATAATTTGCTTCTGTTTTGATAAATCTAATTTAATTTAAAATAAACATTGAATTGTTACAATTTTTAATTGTCGAATCAATTCCAATTATTAAAAAACAGTATTAATATTTTTTAACTTAGAAAAATTGTAGTTAATTATTTAACGAGCGAAATTTGAAAATGTAAAAGCAACGTAAGCATGATGGAAAATCAATGCTTTGGGCTCATTTTCGGTGAGTTCGAAAATTCCATCTGGAACTATACTGGATGCGTCATCGGCGAAATGCGCGCCGACCGTTTTTACCTAAAATGAAATCTTCCTTAAAGCTATACGTTCGTTTGACCCTAGAAAGAATGTTCAGAATGTAAGCTATGTGTAACATTTACATTTACCTTTTAACTTTTTCATTTAGTCACAAAATTTTTTGTTCACAATTCGTTATTCACAATAGTATTTAATTGATTAAAAAAAGCAATCAGAAAGTATACTTCCTTGATTTGCAATTATAAACGTCAATTACCACTCGATACAGTACACAACACAGAAAAACTGATGAAACTTAAAACGAAATTTACGAACACGCGAGTAACCAACCGAAGCAAAGACGTCCCGAACTCCCGCCAATCCCCGCAGAGCCCGCATTACAGCGGCTGCCGTTACCGCGCGTGCGCGACATCCGAGTTCCGGAAGGGGGTCCCGTGTGGGTCCGTGCGGCCCACCTCGAGCGGCCCCTCGGAGGGCCCCACGCAAGAGGCGCCGAGCGGTCCCGCTAATGAAGTGCATTGTCGTGTTCGGAGCGCGTCCCGAGCCGCGGAAAACGGGGCACGCGCCCGCATTCGGAAGTTCGCCGTGTTTCCGGGTTCGCGCGAACTCGCTTAACAGGACTCCCGTGTACTTCCGCTGCGAGCGAGCGCTTGGCGGAGGTTGCGGGCGGCCAGGGGATGCGGATGGGCAGATTTCATTTGGAGGAAGTGGACGATTGGTAATTGATTGGTAATTGGTAATAAAGTAAAGAATTGTCTTATTCGATTCGTGCGATATATTGAAATTTTTGGCCTAATGCAGAGGTAATTGACTATTAGACCGAGCATAAAAAAATCTATTAGTAAAAATTACGTGAAAATATAATTGAGTTGTGAAGATAAGTCATTTAATGCTTATTTATCTAAATGTATGGTAATTTCAAGTTCAATAAAGATAAATTTTAATTTACAATTTTTACTGATCATTGCTACTTCACAATGTATACTTTTTGATAAGACTCACTCAATGAACCGTAAAATATAAGTTAAAGCTTCACTTAATGGCGTAAAAATCATTCATACTTTCACTTGTACGCACCTTACTTTTTAGATTAAATAAACTTATTTTGGAAACCCAAAATTTCGTTCCAAAAATGCGAACGTAAAAGCAGATCGAAATTTAATGTTTCAGTGCGTATCGTCTTGGCAGTGTTACCGGCCTCGTAGCTGGTGGCATGACTTCCAATTTCATACCGTCTTACTTAAACCCATCAGAGCAGCAGTTATGGCCGAATCAAGGTACTGCATTTTTCATTAATTATACTTGTTATTTTATAATCTTGTTCTTTAGACCAATAATAAATTATTTTAAGGATACTCGAATGCTCGATTAGATAAATTGTATTAAGTTAAAAGGTAAAAAGATCTATGCGATCGAAAATTTCAAATTTTAAATTGAAAGTTTTCATTTTAATAATCCTTTTAACTTAATAATAAATAATAATAATTAATATTCATCGGCGTACTAAAAGAAAAATTTTAATTTATAGCTGACATAACCCTGGTAGAAACGTTAAGCAGTTTTTGGCCAATTCTTAGCTTGTTTTGTAGTTGAATAAACGACAAATTGCTATTATTTTTTTGTCATTAACAATAAATAATTAAATATGTTTGCTCATGAATATTTCAATGTAATGATATTTTCTCTTGTAAAATGATTTTTCAATTGTTTTTATTTAATTTAGGCATCAGTTTTATCCAAAAAAGACTCCATTTAAAACACACGTTAAACAGCCCAATAACTTAATTTTCTACCAAGGAATTACCAATAATAAAAAGACTTTATTCTTTACCTAACTCATCGAGAGCAGAAAAGCTAACGAAAAACGTTTCTTCCCCAAGTCTCCGGCCTGAGCTGCCAGCTACCGGTGAACGACGACTACGGGGTGGTGAGCAAGTCCTCCCCGGCGGTGACTCACCCGCCCGCCCTGCCGACCTTCTCCCAGCCGTACGGGCAGCGCTTCCGCTACAACCCGACGTACGCGGGCATGCAGCAGGGCAACCCGGCGACGGTCGCGGTCGCGGACTCGCACTCCCCCGCCTGGTCGGCGTACCCGGGCACGGGCCAGACCCTCGGAGGCCCGGACTACGTCACGGCCAACGCCGCGGTCTCGGCCACCGGACGAAGGACGACCGCCTGCGGCGCCCAGGCGCAGACCCAGGCGCAGCATCCGTTCGGTTCTGCAAGTGAGTTTTTTTCAGTCTCATCTTTACGAGGTTTTTCGTTCAACTGGGAATTCAGCGACGATTTTTTCGCCTTGGTTCACTGATGGGTAGGATGTGCTGCGGATTAAAGGGTGCACATTTTTTTATGTCATTTCTACTTCTGTTAATTTGATCTTTCGTGGAGAAAAAAATTTCGTTCATTAATTATACTATTTATAGAGTTACATTTCATTTACTGTTTAATTAAATAATAAAAGGTGAAAAAATGGTCCCGAATTCTACTATAAGTAATATTGTAAAATTTGATAAAAGCATCTTTAAAATCGTTAATCTTTTATTTGTAATGATTTATGAAAATTATTATTTTTAACGAATGAAATTATTATTGGACGCTCTTACTGGAGCTGCACTTTTAGCGTCTAAAGATTTATTTTCACGATTACTAATTGTCCGTGAAAATTCGCTTTTCTTCACCGATTACAAATAACACTCGTAAACAAAAAATTCAAAGCAAACCAGATAAGCGGTACGCAGTTACACATACAGATTTTTTCGAAAATCCTTGTTTGCTCGCGAACGTGAATATTTTCACGCGTGGCAGATAAAAGAGTCGCGCTTTTCGTGCCATTCCTCATTGTTGTTTCATAAAAATACGTACAAGTATGAGTGACGTCGTATCGCATTTATTTCACAACACAGAATGCCGACTCGAAAACAAAAAAAAAACCCATTATCATTTTATAAATTCACCGTTGCTCCGCAAAATTATTCGTTTTCCATCGACGTTTATAGAGATGCCAATAGCGCCAGAGCCGCGCGTCGCAGACCGCGATCGTCTTTCAAATCCACAACTCCCCCCAAAAAACACACGAGTCAGACTCAAAACAGACGCGTGCTTTCTCTCAAGCGAGCGCGCCGCGGGGCCGTGGAAGCTGTCAAGCGATCGGTGGGCGTGTAACAGCACTACCCTGCCAGACCGACTCGTAAAACAGACGTGGACCCGCGCGTTATGCTTCGTATATAACTTATTCGCTTTTGGTGACTGCCTTTTTTTGCGCGCGGACGGAAGAGAGTCGCCGCGAGAATTTGGGAATATTTTGTATTGGGGCGCCGCTTCGATTTCTTGCCTTTTTTTGTTCGGTTTGGGATTCGGCATTTTGGTGGATTTAGAAAAAATGTAGTGAATTTTTTACTACCGAGACAGAAATAGTTTTTTTTTTTTATAAGCGATATTTCGAAGTATGTAGGTTTGTCACAAAGGCTACTTCGTCCAAAAATACGAGGAGCGTTTCTTCTTATACGATCGTAAAGTGTTACTCCACACTATGTTGCGCTCGTGGCGTTTTAATGGTCACTTAAAAAAAAATTCCCATCTCATTTGCTTTCATAACGAAACATTGTGTCGCTATTCGAAAACCGATCATCGGTTTTTAATGGTTTCCCCAAAACCAAGTCGGAACAACAAACCGTAGCTTATTCCCGAGTTACCCCATAAAATAACTTTATGCTTCACGATACTTCGAAAGATTGAAGAAAAAAAAACTCTACACAAAGTCGCGCGAAGGGTACATCTCGCTATGTGGAAGCTCGTAAATATCGGGCGTGAAACAGATTCGTAGTTCGACTGTTGGCCAAGAGGGTCAAATTGGGGTGGTCGGAGTGTCTTCGACAAATTTTCTCTTCCAACGCGGAGGTTAGATGCACGTGCCTCGTTTTGGGACCGATCGTGTTACAATGTTAGGAGTCACCCGAGAAGTGACGAAATGCACTAGACCGATCCGAGCACGGTTCTTTCCACTGCGCGGTGTTGAATTCCCAATGTGGGAAAATCGGAAATTTGGGATTTAAGCGACCGATTTGTAATGTTTTTTATTCACGCGAAAATTGGCGCACCGAGAGAAGGAAACAAATTGTAAATTTTGTTTAAATTTAAAAACATTACTCCCGGGTAAAAAGATCGGCGCGCCTTGGTACAAAATTTGAATTTTCGTAAAACGTATATATCCGAAGCTGCAGTCCGCGGCTCGCGGCGATCGAAAAAAAAAAAAAAAAAAATACGCGGATTTCAAGCCGTCTTATCTCGCCGGCCCGAAGTCCATGGATTTATCAAGTATCGTCGTGGGTCAGCGACAACCGTGCCGCTCGGCTACCGCTCGACTACCGCTATCGCGCCGACTTAATAAAGTATAGGAGTATAACCCTCCGCCGAAGCTCCATTGCAGCTGTGACGTTTTCGTGCGTGAATTTATAACGATTATTTTTGTATCGATCCGAGCGGCTATTTTTCCGCTCGCTGTTTTTAATATTTCGAGATTGCGAAATAACGAAATGTAGGGGAGCGAGATTTTAATGTAAATTTATTGCGGTAAACAGTTTTTTCTTCCTTCTCTTGTTCATTCAGATCTTGTTGTGTAACTTTTTAAAACTTAAGATACAATTACATTCAAACTTTAAAAACCATTTTGGACGCATTATAAGCTTCAAAGTCGAATAATACTCATCTTTAAAATCGATATTTCACGTCGATTACCCCACGAGTCTTCTTCCATAGCCGCGCTCCTACTCCTTGCTCCGTTACATTCTCACTCGCGCGCCTATATATACGGCTCGCTGCAGTATCTAATCGAAGATGCACGATAGAGCAGAGACGCTCCTCCTACTTTAGGATTTTCCGAGACGAACAGGCGCTGCGCTCGTCAGAGGCAACGCGCATAGATCGCGTTTCGAAAAATTAGAGTATAGAAGAGCAGCTCTCTCGCGTGTTTACGCGTATCTCCGAGCGCTGCGCGCGGGAACGATAAGAGCCGCGGACGATGATTGCCGTAATTCAAGCGCGTCCGAGTTTAATTAATTCTAGTAGAAGCGATTTTAATGAGGGGCTGTGGCAGTGCTCGTGGCAGGAGGGTGAAAATGTTTATTGTAGACGATTATCTGCGTTTCGTGCGTCTTTCCAGCTGCAATCAATTGCTGTATTAAGGTTTTGTTTTGCTTAAAGTGTATTAACATTTGTTAAAGTTTGAAATTGCACTCGTGATAATGGTAGATGTTACAATCAAATAATTTAAATATCAACAATTATTGTATGAAAATACTTGTACTTAATTAAAAGGAATAATACAGGGCAGGGTATCGTATTTATTAAATATTTGATTTTATTGAAAATAAGAAAAAAAAAATGTAAAAATTATAGATTCAATATAGTCATTGAGTAATCGCAAGTCCCCCAAAAGAATCACAAATAAAACATTAAATTTGATTATTCGACTCGGCGAATAATTGGCAAAATCGAAGATTATTAAGGTATATAAAGGAACATTCTTAACGAGCGTGACTCGTTATCAGCATCCGTTCGGCTTCGGCAGCTTTATTTTTACAAACAGAAAAAAGGAGGAGAGATGTGTTTAGTTTCTATAATTGAGTCGGTCCGGTGCCGATAACTGCGCCCCGCCGGCAGCGATAATAAATGCGACGTGCACGTTTACGTTCGATAATAATTTCGCGAGTGTCGACACTCTCCGCTGCCGCCGCCGCGCCAGAATTATACTCTTATTATTGCTCTCGGCTGCCTTTATAAATTCAGTTTTATCTGGATCGCGCGTCCAGCGCCGTAACCTTTACGCGATCCGGGAGGCCTCGAGTCTCTCACACCAATTTTTTGCTTTATCTCCGGTTTTACCGAAGGCTTTCAGAAATACGCGTATTTATATATGAGGTAAAATAAAAAAAAGAACGTCGATTTTTCCAACAGACCGTATTCGTTTCTTAAATATAGACTTGAAAGGAGGACGAGTGAAAAGCTCGGCTTTTCCGAGTGGCCCTTAAAAAGTGTTCTCTCCTCGGCGGCGCTGCACGAGGCGAGCATTTGAAAAGTGCCGCTTGTGCGACTCGAGTGCCGGATCGTTTTAAAAGATCGAGCCGCACACCAGAACACCCCCGCGAGAGGATGATGTGCTCTCTTGCATGCTTTCGTGTCGTCTATCATCCTGAGTATCTCTCCGAACCACGTGGCTTTCCGCCTCTTTGTCGGTGCACACCGCAATTGCTAAATATATAAGCGAAGCTTAATTGTCCTTTATTTTCTGTAGTACTATTATTAGGGTATAAATATCTTTATGTATCATTTTGTCAGTCAGTTTGTCATAAAGTATTGTTTCATCAATTGTTACAATTATGAATTCTACACAGAGAAAAAAATCTTGTTGAAACAACTGCATTTGTCAAATCAATCGAAAATTCTATTGATTATATTTAATAGAAAATGCGGTTGTTTCAACCACATTTTTTTCTCAGTATGTGTATATCTTACAATTACGCATAAGTATGCAGCGTGAATTATAAAAAATTAGAAATTTATAAACGACTGAAAGTATATTAAAAACTGTTTCACCTGAAAACGTTGCTTGCAATAATAAGTGTTGCAATGCACGGCGGCAGATTAGAAACGCGGAGACGGTTAACTCAATTACTTATGCGCTATCGGGTTGAATATATTGTAGACACCAATTCTAGGTTATTCACCGGTTTGCTCGGTACGTAAAAGAACATTTATTTTCTAAACCGCAAAAAACATTTTTAATAAAATATAATCCAAGAAATTAAATATTCATTTATGGCTTTGGTTTTCTTAAGACGTTTGACTAATTTACAATCAAAAATTTATCACTAAACGAAGATTTAAATAAAAGCAGAACTTTCAGAATAAAATTTTCCAACATAACATCTTTGTTTCATCGTAACTCTTATTTTGAATTTTACCTTTAAATACATTAAAAAATAAAGAAAGCAGCTACAAAAAAAGCCCGGCCACAGCTCGCGGATTCTTACGAAAACAAAAATACGCAATGACAACTGCGCCGTTGTAAAAAAAAAAACCCAACATCCACCCAGTCGCGCTCTTAGCATTCCACCGGTCAGCTTTCACGGCGTAAGTAAGTTAGTCTCGCGATCACTTATCCACGAGACGCTCGCCGGCGTCGAGCCGCGCGCATAATAGGGCCCTGATAACGAACCGCCTGGCGTCAGCCCTTGTTCCCGCGAAATTGCGCGCAGCGACATCCGATCACTTCCTCCCGCGATCGGCTCCTTACTCGGTAATAGCGCGCCGGTAAACAGAGACGAGCGTCGCGCTACGCGTCCTCTCGGCGCTCTCGGAGAGCGACCCAACCCAACGTGCGTGCCCGGTGCACACCGCGGGGTAGTGTTATAACTCGAGATCGAGTAACTCGAGAGAGAGAGGAGAGAGTGAGAGCGCGGATTTTCTGAAAGTCGCGATCGCTCTCGATTACCGAGTGACGTTATGCTCGCGCGATGCTTCGCGCGAATCGACTTTTTTCAGATCGATTCTAACCGTTGCTGAATTCGAATTCCCTACGTATAACGTAGTCGGAAAACGTCGCGTTGATATACCCCGAAATCAGAAGCATTAGAAAAACCAAACAGGATGTGTATTACAAAGTAAAAGAAGGCACCGAGCGCGAACGTGACTGGAGTGGTAACAAAAAAAAAAAAAAAAAAAAAGTAGCCCATCGCCTATCACAGTTTACAGCCAGGCTCGTAATTGCCTTCAAGAGGGATGGAACGTCGGGTGGCGCGTGTACATACATATACATATACACAGTGCCAGCAGTCACTATCGGCAAGTGCACACGCCGGAAGTCCCCGGGTGATAACGCCAATGTTCGCTTTCATCCTCTTCCTCCTTCTCCCCCGCGCCGCCTTCCGTCGGCCGTCTTTTCCGCCTTTGCGCCGAGCGCGCGGCGACTCTTCCGTCTTTCGTCGCTTTTGCTTTTCCTCTCCTCTTTTTTTTTCGCGCCGCCGCGAGGCGGCCGCTTATTTATAAGTGCCGACCGAGAGCGATAAGCGAGCGAGCGAGCTGCAATTAATTTGTTTAAATAAATTCGAGGCGCAGCTCGTTCGGGTTCATTGTTGAATTATTTATTTACTATGAGCTGCCGAGTCTTGAGCTGCGAGTGGGATATAACTTGTTTCGTAATTTGGTTTGGAACAAAAAAAAAAAACGATTTTCGTTGGCTGCGAAACGAGAAAATATAAATTTACGCATCGAAGCAACGATGGAGTTTACTGCACTTTGTCAACGGTATTCTGTACAGTAAGCCATTTTGGAGTTGCTGTTAAAAAATCATCAAAAACAGTTTAACGTCCTGATCATTAAATTTCAAACGAGTAAATGCGTCACGAAAGCCCGAGGAAAAAACGCAGTGGAAAAACACTAAAGAAAGTGCTGTACAAATAATAGATCGAACCGAGTAATATATTAATTATTAAAAATTGAACGATAACGATTCATAATACATATTACACGTTAAACATTAGATTACGGCCTATTTCGAAACTATTATATTATGCATTAAAACAATAATGTATTTATTATCGCTTTTAACGCACTCGTCTTTATTAAGGTATTGCATAAAAAAAATGTATATTTTCTTACCGTCTCGAGGTGAAATATCGTTTCTACTTAACTACAAGTTTTACCTCGCACAGACACCCAGCGTAGAAACGCGCGCAATCGTGTCTACTTTTCGTTTTATCGTCAGAAAAAAAAGAGAAAAAGAAAACGAGTGCGGGTATTCGAACAATTGTTCGCAGGCCGACGCGTGGAAAAAAAGAGGGCCACCGCTTCGATATCGCGCTCGCCGCACCGTGCGAACTCCTCGAACGCGCGTCGCATATTTAAATTGCGTTGAAGTCTGGTCCGAAAATTGGCTTGGTTGATTTGAGGGAAATTGTGACGGTTTTCGTTCCTGATCCTCGGAAAATATTCGGTTAAGAAAATAATAGTTTTTAGCAGTTTTCTATAAGATAATGAATTTTGTGCAAATGAAACACACTGACATCGACGTCGCTCATACATTGAAACGTAAAAAAAAAAGAAAAAAAAACAGAAAATCTGAATTGACGTGCACCACACGACTCTAAAACCAAAACTAAAAAGCAGTGACCATCGACGCCGAATACTTTACGGAGGGTCGTGAGTGCGTTAATTGCGGGGCGGTGTCAACTCCGCTCTGGCGACGAGACGGCACCGGTCATTACCTCTGCAACGCATGCGGACTGTACCACAAGATGAACGGCATGAATCGGCCACTGGTTAAGCAATCACGGCGAATGGTAAGCAAGGAGCGATATCACGCGTCCCAGCCCTGGTAATAAAATTCATAAAGAGCAGAGAAAAAGTGAAGCAGAGCTTTCCTAAATTAGTTCAGTATTGTACAATTTGTCAAAACTACGAATGCATATTTGTTGAAAATATAGAAATTTTAGTTATTCAAGTAGGAAAAATCTTATGCATACACTGTTTTAACAAATTTTTTGAAAAAAAGTAAGTCAGCGCGGCGCCTGTCGATCGGCAAGCCGCGGTAGTCTTTTAAAGAACGCCTTCGCGAAGGCAACCAGGAGCCTCTGTGGAAATTCGCCCTTGGCCGAATTGCTAAAAGACACGTGAATGTATACAAGCGTATTTAAAAGTCAAAAATCGTGAGACGCAAGAAATGTCGCACGAAACGTCGCCGAGTGTCGAAAAAAAAAGAGAGCGACGGGAGATCGAGCTCCTCTCCTTTTCATTCCGCAAAACAAAATAGAATTTTACGAGACGTCGATTCGTGAAAAAGAGAAAAAGAAAAACAGCCCTAACTCTTGGCCTCATGTCTGTTTCAGTGGCGGACCAGGGTGAAATCGGCAAAGGCTCCTGTGGGTATAGTGGCGTCCCTCGCACCCTTGAAGAGAAATCGAGAAGTCGTTCGGTAGGTGTCATCCCCGCATCCTCGATCCTCTCTCTGCCATTTATTTATGCTCTTCTTATGTAGATCGCCTTTTATTTTATTTTTATTTATTTTTTTTTTTACACTTCTTTCCTAAATCATTTCTTATCGCCATTCTTTACGCCATTTGTAGATCTACTTTATTTTTTTTAACTTTCATTTTTTTTTTTATAAAATTCTATCTACCAAAGATCTGAGTAACAAATTTTGAGACACAACACATACTTGAAGAATAAAAATTCTAGCCACACTTTGTCGTTTTGTGTTAAATAAGAGTCTAAAAATTGTTTGATTTTCGTTTTTTTTTTGTTTCTTTTCACTTTGTTTTGTTATTGTTAATCGAAAATAAACAATTAAAAAGTCATTGTCCATCACTTACCTTTTCTTTAATATGAACATTGATCTCATTTGTTAATTATCCTTGTTTTCCAATAAGTATGTGCCAATACAAAGCCACATTATTTTATGTTAAGTTTTTGTTACGTAGCTTGAGACGCCACTATACCCATGGTATATGCTTGTTTAAAAAAAACGCTCCCGAAGTCACGTTTTCAGCCTTGAACTCGATTTTTTGTGTCTTTAAAAAAAGATAATGAAAAGATTATAATTATATCATTCGTATGAGTTTTCCAGGCGATAGCGTGACCTCAGGATTGAGTGGCTCTGCTTCCCTTCTATGGTAGAATCTTTCAATTGGTTAAGGTATTTGGCATGAGAATAATAATGGCAATCCGCAATGATTTATTTATTTTTCCATTTCTGTATACTTTCTCGCTGAATTGGTAAATTTGTTTATTATCAAAGTTTTTATCAAATCTCAGCGTATGACATAATTATTCCCGGCCATTTGATAGATTTCTGAATAATAAAAGTTTGTAAAGTTTTTAAACGTAATGTTAAACATCTGTCTCTTCATAAAATTCTTGCCAGTCAGAGTTCTTTCCTTCCAATAAGAAAAAAAATCGATATTTTTATTAATGATCATTTTTGTTTGACACAACAGTCAGCCTCTAGACGAAACGGTCTATCTTGTCATAACTGTAAAGCAGTGAGAACATCTCTTTGGCGCCGGAACAGCAACGGAGATGCAGTTTGCAATGCTTGCGGTCTTTATTTCAAGCTTCACGGGGTGAATCGACCTCCTTCCATGAAAAAGGACAATATACAGACGCGAAAACGCAAGCCAAAAAAGATGCCCGATATTGCAGCTTGCAACGTTAATAATAACAATAATAACAACAACAATAACAATACGCTGAAGCTGGAGCCTGGTAATTATTTTTTCTCATAAATCTATTATAGTTCATTAACAATTAATTTATTACAAAATTATTAGTTTATTAAAATATTTATAAAACTGCTAAAAAATAAAGAGAATATGTATTTTTATTAATTAATATCGATTAATGTTTCGATTGATTGGAAATTTACTAAATGCTATTATTATTTCAGTAGATAACTACAACGATTTACGGATAAACCACGTCAACAACGTCGTACAAGCGGCCTACGCTTCAAATCTATACGGCTGTCAACCCCAAAGTCGGATAACCGGCATCTACCAGCCAAATATTTATTACGACGTATCTCAGCAGCAGCAGCAGCAGCAACAACAGCAGCAGCAGCAGCAACAACAAAATCACCTTTTGGAAAACGATCCTTCACCAAAACTCGAGTGCGCATCACCGCAAGGTGCCACGCGCTCACCGGTACTCGTCTCAGCGAGCCACTCGCCTGATCACCACCAGTTGACTTCCTCCTCGTCGCCGCACATCGTTTCCCTTAACAATTCTTCACCGGGGCCCAATAACAAACTTCTCATCGACACGATCGATCGGCCGACTGTTGTTTCCATATCCTAAGTGGCAGCCGAGTAGACAGGGAATGATTTAATTATTGTTCTGCGTTCGTTTACTTTAACGCGTCGATAACGAAAATTCGCTCTTTGAATTTGAATGCGCTGTTTGTCCACTTGGAATTTTGCTGACGATTAATATATCACAATGCACTGTTGCGTGTGGAACATTTTTCGTATTATTATGAATTTCGTCGTACATTTCATTATTCATGAGATTCTCCTATGAATGTAATTCATACATGTGAATTTGAGTTCGTTGTTCAAATTTATGTGAATCGCGATTATTAACAATCAGAAGAAATCTTTTGAGCCTTTCATCTTGACGAATTGAAAAAGCTGAAAGCATCATCAAATTATTTTTATCTCTGCTCTTGTATAAATGAATTATGAATAATGAAACTGTTATTGTAGAGAAAATATAAAAAAATTCATGTAAAAAATTCATAAATTAAGAATAGTTTTAATGTGCCTTTTCAGGCGTTTCGAACTCTCATTTGATTTTATTATTATAATGCACTTATTCGATCTGAAAATATGTCTCTCTCCGATTATATGTTAATTAATATGTTAAATTCTTAATAGGTCATTAATGAATTTGACATGTTAATAAGAATTAAAATTTTTATCAGACATAACTGAAAATTGTAATTTTGTAAATTACATATTTTTAATATAATTTAAAAACATATTGAACAAAGTAGAATATAATTTTTTAAATTTTAATTCTTTTTACGTGAAAAATTAAAAAAATTTCTAAAGTTTTAATAGCAATAATTTTAATTTTATTGTTTGTATTATACATTATATTTTGCAAGTTGAACTAGCGACGGGAATCAATAACACAAATCACTGTCGAGATTTAGCTGCGTGAATTTTTTTCACAAACGACGCACAATAATCAGCATTATACATTTTTGAAGCTAATTATAATTATTTTTCGGTAACTGACGTAGTCTTTGTAAATAATGCAATAATTGTGTTACTTTATTTTCTCTTACCGGAATCTCGACGAGCCTCCAGTTCAATATTGGACCAAGGCCAGTTTTTGCCTTATTAAACGTAGTTGGTTAAATCTTTACTTATATATATATACAATTTTTCTTTTGTAAATATTTTAAATTTATATATCTCTTTAATATAGGTTTACTGCATTCCTTACGAATATGTTTTATTCAGTGATTTAAGTGTACAAAAACTTGTTTGATGACTCCGCAATGATCTTCTTCAGATATGTTAAAATTAAAATAAGATTATTGAATGTTATTTATGTAAGATCAGTTTGTGGAGTTGCATGCATTTTGAATGAATAAATGAATTTTGCGCCTTACACAAAAGAGGGTATAGTTACTACGTTTAATGTTTATTATAAATTTAGGAAACCAATATGTTAATAAAATAAAAATGTCTATGCTTGCTTAAAGTGAAAAAGAAAATTTTATTTGCGTGATTAGCTGAAGAACGCATAAAGATTAAAAAAACAAATGTTTCAAGACTTTATAGCTTCGTTTAATAATCATAACTTTGTTTGGAGTTGGCCTGTCAAGAAAGACTGCTCGACTTTTTCAGGCTTAGCATTTACTATCTCTTAATGTAAATAATAAGTTTAGACATGTAGGGCTTGGTCAGAAGACCCAGAAAAGAACTTGCCAGCGATTAAAACCTAATATAATTTTTTCTTTAGCAGTCTTCAAATGTTCTCATCATTGTCTTTCTATGTTTTTTTTTTATTTTTAATCAACCAAAGACGACGAGAAAGGCTATTGAAGCAAAACAGCGCGATACCAAAATATAATGACAATATTTTGCAAATAGAAAGAAAAATTATTTTGTAAAGCAAAACTAGAAAAAAGTAGGTAAATTAGTTTATAAGAAATATGATGATCTGGAGTTATTTAACGTATTTGCGATTGTAAAAAAGTTATAATGATGGTATCACTCTAATGAAATTGTCAGTGTGAATAACAATATGTAATGACCAATAATCTACTTAGTTCTTGTAAAGATTACCATTGAAGTTTTTTTTGGATAATGTGGCAGGATTAAAACTGGTACAGCGTACATTTTTTTATATTGCATTTAATGTTGTCGGTTATTACATGAAACTATTGATATATTAATAATAATATATTTTTGAGTGTTGTATCGAGTCATTAATTATTTTTAAATAAAATGGGAGAAAATTATTTTATTGTTATGAAATCATTATTTATTTAAATTTCTTTTCCTGAAATTTATTTTACCATAAACAAGATTAAAAAACATAATTAATTTATAAATATTAAATGCAAATTTTTATAGCGCAATAAGTTACTTGAAATTTTAAATCTAATATTTGGCTAATAAAGAAGATAATTTTTAAGGATTTACGTACCAATCTTTTAGATATTCTTCTACCAATTTTACATTTTTTTTATTTTTATTGAAGAAAATAAAAAATTTATTGAAAAATCCGAATAAGTATATATATAAAACAACTTAAAGTATTAGTTACATTACATTGCAAAAGTTTAATTAAAAAATAGGTGGTTTTTGACATTTTTTGTTCTTTGTGCTTAAATAAGCTTTTAAATTACAATCTCACGCAAAAGCGCTTACTTTATAAAAATAAAGTAAACATAATAATTTCCCTCTCTTTCCAATTATCCCACTATTCAAACCATGTAGTGGGACAAAATCGTTTGTATAATACTTCCTTGAACCGCTGACATTCTTCTTGACCTTCGCCTAGCAAGTATTCGCACAGGTGAAAATCGATGTACATCGCATAAGAGTGATATGTCTGACATTCAAATTCTTTCATTTTTATTAGTTTATTAATTAATTTTAAATGGGATCAAAAAGAAACTAAATTCTATAGAAAATAGGAAAAATTAAAATCGAATTAGATATTGTTTTCATAGTTTGAAGTTTAAATTTTATCATTTTTTTAAAAATGTTTTAAACTAACTTTTTTTAAATTAAATATAAGTACTTACATTTTCGAATTTAAAATATAAGTACTGGCTGCCAGATAACACGAAGCTAACTATAAACTCATTAATTTTGAATCAATAAAAGTTTGTTAAGCTTATATGTTTTACGTGAGTTTCTTTAACTCACTGAGACATACGTGCACAATGAATTTCACCTACTTCCTCGTGTCGCCGAGTGCTGAAAATTGGTCCAGATGCTCATGTCGAGTGGCAATACAATATATCATTATAGTATTAGGACTCGGACATCCAGGTCGTCGATGACGAGGGTATACTTGGTGGCGATCTTCGAGGAATTAGAACTGATTTCCTTGGGCATTAAGAATTCTGCTTCTTTATTATTGAATTAAGAAAAATTAAAAAAAATTTCATACGTTTTGAAAATTTTGAAAATTTTATAAATTTCGAAAATCTGAAAATTTTGTACAAAAAGTTCTACATACAAATTATAGTATTATAGTAACATGTAATTCAAACAGTTCAAATCAAATAAAACAAATTACTTTTCTTTGGCTAACAACTACTAGTTTATACTGTAAAAGTATAATTGGACCAACTTTACATTGTAATGCATTTTTTAATAAAAAATGTCAATGTGTTCATAATTTATGGAAAACTTTTTTATAAACTTATTTATTTGCTGAAACGGGGTGGTTTTCACTCAATCACAATAAATAATCACTATTTATTGGATTTAGCCGGGCGTCTCTCTTACGCCCCGGCTCAGCCGTGTGCAACACTGCGGCTCTTCACTTGCCGCAGATTTTTTCCCGTCAGCGATCACTCCTGCCTGGCTAGCTGAAAATCCGCGAAAACCAATTGTCGGTAGTGGGAGGGATTCGGGGAAAGGATCTCGCTTAATAATCAAAACGTTAAGTTAGATGGCGAAACGACGAATATTTATTCAAAAAGAATGAAACAAGTAAACATATTTTTCGTGCAGGGCGAGGCTTCTCGGTTGTTTTCGCGCGCGATCGACCGCTTCCGATTTAGCCGCTTCTTCGGCTCTTCCTGGGTTTCGAACCAGGGAATTATTAAAACGATAAAGAGTCGGCCTCGGTGTCGTCTATCGCTCGCAACAATTAAATAATAATACTCAAATAATTAAACTTGAAAAGTGCAAACCTTCCTGTTGGCTGGCTAGCCGCGCTCGCTTAGATCTGTTTCTCTCTCTCTCTCTCTCTCTCTCTCTCTCTCTCTCTCTCATTCGTTCTCCGGCTTTTGGTAAGTGCGGACGCTACTCAGACCACTCTGCAAATTCTCTTGATTTTTCGGTGATTTAACCGGTTTTTTCACTCCCTTGTTCGGAGTTTTGATTCCAGGCGATTCGGACTCCTGCTGGCTTTCACTTTTTTCGAGCGCACAATCGGCAGGCTCGATTTTTTGAACCAGGGAATCACTTAGACGTCTGATACAATAAGTTTTTGCTGTCATCGAGTAACGTTTCACGCTGTTTGCTGCCGCCGATTTAAAGCTGACATCATTGGTGGGCACCAGGTCTCAATTCCATTTCTATACGCATCCTTTGACTCATTCGCAGTAGTAGTGAATAATTATACTTCATAAAAATATTTCTACTTGCGAAAATTCAAATTCATTGCCATTTCATTTGAACCTTATGTATAAAATTGATCATTATTTCTCGGTGGTTGCCAGCTCCCGCGTTGTTTGTAAATAAGGGTGCCTTTTCACGAGCGACAAAATCGCTGCGACAGAATTTGAATTCTGGGCCGCTTCCTTAACCTAATAAATGTGATAAACCTAATGAGTGTAATAAAATTAATGTTTTTGATCATACCTTTTAATTTTTTATGCTCTTTTTTCAATTTTACAA
>UCOM01001393.1:0-42351 GCA_900474385.1 Ormyrus pomaceus
CTACGCTCGTGCTGCAAATGTTGGGCGGGCATCGAATACACACAAACGCGCTTAATCAAATACCATATGAAGTGTTCAAAAGAGGTCAGGTTAGGTGGAACGCAGGAACCACGGTTTTTGAGTTTATAAAAAAAATAGTGAACGTACTTTCGCCCAGGGATAGAGAAAAACATTATTTCTTACACGGGAGTATAGCGGAACTGCCGCACGAACGTGATATGACGCCCGAGGCGAAGCCAACACGTTCGTGCGAAAGTTCCATTTTCCCCCTTGTAAGAAAATCTACTTTTTTTTAAATTTACAAGGTCGAAATTAACTATATAGAATACAAGAATACAAGATGTTTAAGTACGCTAATATTTTTAAAGTGAATATAAGGTAATAACTAAATTTTTTGAAATTTTTCATAATTACCAACAATTTTATTTTGCCAATCAATTGAATTACAGCAGCAAGCCCTTCGATAAAATAAGCAAAATGAAATAAAATCAAAAGGAAAAAAGGAGCTGTGGCAGACGTATGCAGGGAAGATTGACGAACCGGAAATAGGTCGACGCCATGTCCTCCGTCTCTATTCTTATTTTCTCTTTTGACGCCGAACGGAATTGAGATTCGACTTGCGATCACCGATTTTCTTGTTCGCGTGTCCACGACACGTGCAAGGCTCTAAATTAATGTTACACACAATACTTTCGATAAAGACTTTGTAATACTTTCAGGACGACAAAGAATTTTTTGTCTTTCAGAGTTATTTATTTTATTTTATTTTATTAGGTGTTGTATTTGTATATAAGAAGTACGTAATCCTGATAATAATAAAATAATGAAAAGAACATAATGTTCATCGGATAAGTGATAAATGATTAATAGAATATTTTTCATGGCTTTTGCACAACTGAAAATTTGAGTTTCCTAAGCGTTGACTAATTAAATTTAACATTTGGTATTACACACTAAATTATCTAAATAATTAAAATATTTAAAGTAACATCTTTATATAATTTAATGGTACGAAAAAGCACAAACGTGTACATGGGCTTCGTTAAAAATCATTACCATGTACATTTGCAAAATGAAAAGGGGTAGAAGAACAAACGGTAAGCAGATAAATAGGATTATTGATTTGTGCAATTTACTGAAGTTTCTTTATTCGCTAAAAGTGATTCAAAGTTGTAAGCTGTAGCATTTACCGGAAAAAGGATTTCTTTGAAATTTTTTGCACCTAAAGAAACTTAACATTATGTGCTTTATAAATATATAATCGAGCAAGAAGAAAAAAAGAAGCGTAGTCCATATTGTTGGATACACCGCGCAGTACAAGAAACATGATGTAGGGCTGCCTTAATTTCGCCGAGAAAGCTATGCGGAAATGTATAGTGCTGAAAACGAAGTTCGATCGCTACAAAATTTATACGAGATATAGTAGCACTCGATGTGGATCTAGAATAATCCACAAATTATTTACACTGGATGTCCATTTCACGTTCGAGTGTTAACTTCGTCAGATCTCTTGTTGTCTTTGCTTTTATCAATTAGTATATAATACGAATGCCCGAGAATTACTTTGAAAAAATAAAACTATACAATATGAAGATAGTAGCAGTGTCTATACCGAAACGTTGTATATATGAAATGAATCATCTTATTTATTTCAGTATATCCTGATTCGAAGAGACTGACGAACAAAAATAAATATTATACTTGTGATAAAAAGTCATCATAAATAAAAGTGATAAATAATCATTTTAGTAAAATAACTTTTTTACATGAAACGCAGCCACCGACAAATAAAGACGCAGTTTGAGCAGAGAAAAAAAAGAGTAAAAGTAAAGCGTGGTGTAAACACGTGGAGATTAAAAAGAATGAAAGATATGAGGGAACGTATATAGCAAAAGAGCGCAGCAAATGTGGGGAACTTCGCTACTATAGAGAAAAGCAAAGTTATATTGAGGGCAGAAAAAGACTTACGCATATAATATATATATATATATATACATACCTTGATGTGACCCTCGCTGGCACGTGCGGCAATTCACCGCGCACTTGGCAGTTCTGTGTAATTAAACGCTGAGCATTTGTTTCTAATAGTTCACTTTTGGCGTGAAGATTATATTTCAAAAATTCGTGTCGATTTGTCAGAAATTGGAGTAAAAAAACCTTTAATGAAATAAATTACTATCAGAATATTTTACTAAAAAATTAGAAATATTCACGTTTAATTTTTTTTTTATACAAATAACAATGTATTTAATTTAACCGTATAATGACAATAAAATCATATTTTCTTATTTACAAATCAATTTTCTCATTTTTTATAAATTATTTTCTACAGTTTTCTTTATTTTTATGTAATAATTTGGATTCTATAATAGTAAAATGTATTTTATGCGAAATATAAATAATCAAAAACGTAAAAATCAACGATTTTATTTAATTTTGTATTGACACTATACATTTCAAGGAACCCTCATTTTTACATATTATTATTTTAACTTTTCATTTGTTACATATAATACAGTATTATTATATATTACTTTATGTTTCCGAGTCATTTTAGTTTACAATTGTTTTATGTAAAATTAAGGCATGGGTTATACACATAAGAATTGTACACATCTTAATTGCACCCAATTTAGCACACGCCACAATATATTTATATATATCAATTTTATCAACGTTAAAATGTGCACAATGTTTAAGTATACAATTATATGCCCAAACCAACCCATGCCTAAATGAAATAACTTTAAAACAGATCATCTTCGGAATAAGAATTATTTATTTTTCAAATAACTTTCAAAGTTATTTGCTATGTTTCACAATTCACTTGCAAATTCGTTTTTATTTTTATTTATTGATATCTCGATTTTCAATGTCAAATAAATTAAATTAACATCTATAACATAATTTTTTTAGGTAGATTTATGATTTATATCATTCATTATTTCTTTTAGAAAATCTGTGCTTGATGGAGCAGTTGTATAAAGATTTCCTGCAAAAAACAAAATCGTAAAAAAGATGCTCAATTTTTAATTGTACATTAAAATAAAAAAATTTAATTACCAATAAAAGTTTTTGAATTATTATCATGTGTAATAACTTTGCAATTTTTAATTTGTTCTATTTTAAATCCAACGCAGCGAAAGCGTTCATCTGTTTTATATAGTACATTATTTTTGTGTGGATTCAGATAAGGTTGACCACTGAATGGATTGATGAAATCAGCCCAATATCCACACATTTTTAACTTTTTGCATATATCCGATGCAGCAAGTACAAACTATTATAAGAAGTATAATCATAGTATAAGTATTTTTACTTGTAATAAATGATAGAATAAAAATTTTATAATTGCTTACATATTGAGCTAATTTTTCCGTTTCATCTTCTTTGCTCCATCTTGTCTTTTTATTATTTGTTCGCTGACTGATAGTAACTATACTAAGTTGTGGAGATGTAACTTCTAAACAACTAGGAAACAATTCCAAAATTCCTTTCCTTAATAGTGTTGGACATTCTTGAGCTGAACAATGTAGAACTGAGAAAACTTCATTTTTGTCGTCTATGCTATTTTCAGTTTTGTTTTGATTGGTCAATATTTCTGCATCTTCTAATTCATTTGGCACTACTAAAGAATGAACTTCTACTTGGGCAGTCGTTGATGCATCTAACCAGCCTGGACCTATACTTCCAGGAAGATAAAAGCGGAAGCCTCGTGGTGTAAGAAGTTCCCAGTTAGGGTTCACTCCAAAAACTGTGTTTTCAAAATCTATTTATGAGAAATTAACTATTAAACTTTAAAAACTGGTTAATCACTAAAATGAATGTAATTTTAAATATAACATTGACAATACATACAGTCTAACATTTAAAATTAAATACAACAAATGATTTTTTAACATGTGAAACATAGAAGATTTGATAGATATTTTATTTTGATCTGTCTTAAAGATAACTACTTTTTTTTATTAGGCTTTTGTTTTTTTTTATTAAAATTAAAATGTTTTTTGAAATACAAACAATATTTTATTTAGTTTAATATGGATTATATTTTTAAGCCATCAATATACATATATGTAATCACATGTCACTTAGATACTTTATTGACTATTTGCCCAAAGCATTACGTTTATTTTTGTTAGTCAACTGAAACGCAATTACTTGTGAATAAATAAGTAAAAAGTAAAAATACTAACCATCAAGAGAATCATCATTTGATTGTACGAGTTTGTAGGAACTTGTGCTTCTATCGCTTCTTCGAGAATATTTCGCTTTAGAAATAAGTTTGACAGGTGAAGAGGCGCAAGTTTTTTGAATATTACGTATACAAAACATCTGAAAATAACAAAGTATGAAAGGTTAACTTTTAAAAAATAGGATTTCAAGTATTTTTGGACGACTTTTAGCCTTTTAAATGTAGCTGAAATTTGGTAAATAATATTTTACAATTAAATAATACTCACAATTAGACAGCAAATTTACATGCTGAAATAAAATCCACTTTTACAATAATACGTCTGCGCGAGAAGTCCCATCAATAGGAACTGGTTGCAGACTGCAGAGTGCAGATTTGCAGGCCACCAATCAACCATTTACTGTTGCAAGTTTTCGAGATATTTTATTTTCGATTACACATTTCACTATTCGAGGTGGCGCTTTCACCATTCGAGAGTGATTTTTAAGCGCTGATTTTCGAATTATTAAAAATCAATGTTAATTAAACATATTATTATTAAAAGTAATAAACTTTCATTAAATGAATATGTTCAAGTCATTAACTATATATATATATTTTTTATAGATAATTTGAATTTATTTATGATAAAACGTTTTAATAAGTTTGCCATGGTCGAGTATCGACAGCGAGGTCGGCGTTCGTCTAAAAAGGCAAGGATGGCAAGCACCAATCTAACCTTAAACATCGATATGTTGCAAAATAGATGATCATCAGTGTAGTATCTTATTGACTTGTTGACTTGTAAAATAAATAGAGTAAAACCAGAGATGAAAAACTACAATAATGTCTCATAGGATCCATTTAACTTTTGAAAATTCTCTAATTTATTTTTCCGGAATTTAACTTAGACTAAATTTGACAATATTTGAAATTATGCGAGGCAACAAGTTATATAAAAATAGTTTACTGACTCAATAAATAAATATCACTTGTGTTTAACGAATTATCATAATATAATTTCATCAATAAAGTTTTATTATTTATTTTCTTTTATTTACTAAAGTGCAGTCATAATAATAGTCATTTAAATATTAAATGCTGTTATTTTCATTAGATTTTAGCGCTCTTTTTCTGCGCATCTCCTTTGCGGATCGGCCTTACGACTGCATGCGCCATTGAAAATGCGCCGCTCAGCCGCTCAAACTGCGTGTATATTCGTGCGTTTTTGTGGTGCCGCCATGACAGCTGATAGCTTCTTCGGCGCTTGACGTTTGCCTTTGGAACATGACATTTTGTGAATGCAGTCGCAACAAATGGCAGACTCCTTCTTTGGATTCGACACTAGCCTCGGGGTAAGTGAATTTTATACCAGTGGTCGCTTTGGGGATGTCGAGAAATTACCCATCTACCTTCCGGCGAAAATGCTACACTACCGCGCTCTCGGGATTCTCCTCGCGTTCTTTTTGCCTCCCCATGGATTTCGTGATTAATACGTCGTCCTTGACTTTCCAGGGCAGCCTTTACCTCTATCGAATGTTCATGAAATTTGAGTGTTGACTCGACGTGTTTTGATTTTTTTTCTCGCTTCCTCACCTTATCTCTAGTGCTTTCTTTCTTTTCCGTTTACCTCTACTTCGCGGTCTATGTTATCGGCCGCTGCCCCGTTTACACTTATAAATTTCGAGAATCAAGATGGAATAACATTAAAGAATGTTGCCTCATTCAGTCACTTTCAAGCCTGTAGAAATTTAGAAAGGGTATCGGCAAATTTTAGAGGATTAAAAGGACCCTCGAGAACTTCTAGGTTAAGAAATATACTTGGGAATTTCAACGTTGAATAACCATAAGGAAATCTAATCCCGTTTTCTTGTGCCCCTTTATCACTCATAAAAATGTTGGAATATAATAACCTGAGAGAATCAGCAGATTTGCTTCTAGAACTTTTCCTTTTTAATCATTCTTAGAATTTAAAGTTTTGATTTAAGGTTTAAGTTCTACAATACTGCTGCATTCAATTTCAAGAACTTGCAATGTTTACTATTCACTTCTAAATATAACGTACAATTAAAATGTGGTTATTCTATTTAAGCATTATTTGATATAATTAAATTATCTATTCAAAAGAAAAATACTTCAAATTATTAACTTAACTATTTCCAAACTGCACCTATTATTTACAGTTCTTTATTACAGTTAAAAAACCTGCATTACATTATGAAATTTAGTATGCAGGTTAGCACAATAAGTTTAAAAATACGTTTAAATATTTATTTATAAAATGCACTAAGATTATAAAAGAAAATATAATTTTTTCAAGTTATTTATACCTTAGCAACTATTAAATCTTTTGTATCTTATTTTTGTTTATTTTAAATTTAGGCTGGTATTGACGATGGATTAGACTCTCTTGATGATGAAGAATTTGGAGAAGAAAATAATTATGACGCATTAAATGATGAGACTTTTGGTTCTGAGGCTACTGCAGGAGATTGGGAACAAGATCATGAAAAGTTAGCTCAAATTGCAGAGTCAGCTAGACCTCGCAATCGAAATGATCGAAATAACTGTAATAAGGTAAGCCTTATTAATACTTTACTTATTAATAATTTTATTGTTTTATTTAAATATTTATAATGCAGTATGTATAAAACTAATTTTAACACTATTCTATTTATTCATAAAAAATAATTTAAAATAGTTTAGATTTCATATTTTAATATATAATCATTGATTTTAAATATATGGTTACGTTATTATAGGAAAACCAGAGCGAGACAGAAATTGATGTAGAAAATAGTCTTTCACATTTGGTACTTGATGAAAAAGAAGTTACCATCCCCAGACCTGGTGTTTGGGATAGTCCAACTAATTTTCCTATTCAACCACCTCAAGTTCGAAAACCTCCATTAACAACTGCTTTCAAAAATGCCTGTACTGTAGAAGAATTGGAAAGAGGACTCATTACTAATCGACCACCACCAGGTCTCATTAAACAACCAGTATCTCAACCTCCAACAACAAATGCTGGAAATCTATTTCTAAATTCAATAACATCTGCAGAGAAAATACAACAAATAAATGGAATTGCTCCACCAACGAATCAATTCCCTTTATCTATACTTCCTCCGAATGTTAGATTGGCGCATCCACAGTTTCATTTGCCAAATGTTCGACCAATGCCCAGTATGTAGTATACATAAAATTTATAATAATTTAATTTTAAATATTTTACTTAAATACTTTTTTTGCAATATAAATTATAAAATTTAAAAAAAAATTTTTTCTAGATCATCCTGCAAATATGTTCAGATATCCAATGCCTCATCCTATGTTAATACCACCTGGAGGTCAGAGGCAACCACCTCTTCATGGCAATTTTTCACTTAATAATTTCCCTGTGAGTAATTCAAACTAAAGAATTTCAAGTTTAGTACTGAACGTTTTTAAACAAATTAATGAACTATTTATCAATTTTTATAGCATCCTCCCAATCCAGGCGCAGGTCCATTACCTTTTATGCGTTCAGATCATCCACTTATGTCACCATTTACAAATAATCATCAAGCTATGCAACACAATTTACATATGGGAAATCAACGAAATCAGAATAAACCGTTTAATCATAATGACCGCCAAGAAAATCATCATCAACCTTTCTTTAGAGATAATCAGTTTCACCATCAAAATCAGAACCTTAATAGGTTTCAGCATAATCAAACTCACCATGGACATCATCTTAATAATCAGCATCACAATTATTCCACGAGCAATGGTATTGGGCCTTCTGGAGAGCAAGATGAGTATGCTGGTTTAATGAACAACAGAGAAAAACAGTGGTTGAATAATATACAGTTGCTGCAATTAAATACAAACCAACCATATATTGATGATTATTATTATACAGTGTTTTGCGATCGGTTGAATAAGAAGAATGAAAATAAAAATAAGAATAACAAACTGAATGGCAAAAAGCTTATTAATGGCAAGAGTACAGGAAATAATAATAACAATAATAATAATAATGGTTATCATAGAGATTCAAGGTAATTTTAATTTAAAAGTTTTAAATTAGCTTTAGTTTTTAATTAATTATTGTTTAGACTTTTGAGTTTCATAAAATTACGAAACATTATGTACATTCTTTTATAGAGACAGAGAGCAAGTGCAACATACATTTACAACTAAA
This sequence comes from Ormyrus pomaceus, assembly GCA_900474385.1. NCBI lineage: Eukaryota > Metazoa > Arthropoda > Insecta > Hymenoptera > Ormyridae > Ormyrus > Ormyrus pomaceus. The sequence goes on from UCOM01001393.1 coordinate 8,364, forward strand.
ATTTCCACAACTCCGATGCAGTTTGAAAACTCTTTGGGAAAATTACAGTACAGTAGTGTTACTGCCCCAAGAAAAATTATTGATATGGATGTTGTTCCTAACAATGAGCCTGCTCAATCTACTTCTGTTCAACAAAAAGATACGAAGAAAACTCGACAGCTTCTTTTGGAAATTGAAAGGGTATTTTATTTTAATTATATTGTTCTACTAGTAAAATCCAACGCGCTTCGCGCGTACTATTTTCTTTTTTTGAGGTTACTATTTTTCCGCCAATCAGATCACGAATAAACTGATCAGCCAATCACATCACGAATAAACTGACTTCACTTTCCAGCCCATCAATTTTTTAAGGAAGGAAATTTTTAACCTAAATTACATTTAAGAAATAATTGTTACATTCATTATTAGTTTTAAACTTCTTAAGACTTATTTAATTTTATTATTACTAATACGTGAATCTTTATCATTTAGTTGTATATGCTGCTATTAAAATTGGAGGACAAGAAAAATCCCTTAGCTATATTAGCTGATCAGCAGCGTGAACAGCAACAAAGAGAACAGCAGCAACAACAGCAAGAAGGTGGTGAAACGGTGCCTGAAATTGCACCTAGAGATCCAGTGAAAGAGGAAGAAGAACTGATTTTATCAATATTGACGCCCCTCTTGCAATTTGTGCAAGAAGATAAATTCGCGAGTCTTTTAAGTATTCGTAAAGGAAAGGTAAGTTAAAAAATAATATTTAAATATTATGGAAATACTTATACTTAAACAAATAAATTTTTCAGACGTTATTTCTACGCTTTTTATCTTGCATTAATGTCAAAGAATATGATGTGCAACTTGCTAAACTTTGGACTGGAGTAATCAAAGGCTTAGCTATTATTGGACGAAGGGACTCTAATTTGTTAACTAATTTTTATACTGAATTTCATAAATGGGTGGAAGAAAATTGCATAAGTACCGAGTTGATGAACTTGGCAAAGGAGTTCATTGAGTCTGCAAATCAACCGTCTAAAAATAATAGCCTTACATTTGCTCTTACGAATAAGGTACCGTATATTTAAAAATTATTTTTATATTTACATGTTACATATAAATTATTATAACTGATATTTATACAAAAATGCTTATTGAAATTTTGACTTATAAATATTTAAAAAAATTTATATAATATTATTGAATAAATAATGATATTTTATTTTCAGTTTGGCGTATCGGTGATATCATTGATGTTGAAATTAGCAATTCCCGCAGATGATCTCTGTTTTCCAGAGTACTGGCCAAGATTTTTGCAAGCGTTGGTCGATTCTATAGGCGTTAGTACACCTGTTGTAGCTCCATATGAACTTCTGGACACGAATAGCTTAAAAGCTCATCTAATAATGCACGGTATCACTTCAGAAGTGCAAAGGTCGTCTATAGAACTTTACTTCACAGACGCCAATCCTGCTCGATAAAGCCAGAGAACCATTGACTTTTTCTCGTCCATGAAAGATAAAATCAACCTAAGCATTGCCAAGCTCGCGCGCGCAAGCCCATTTTTTCTTTCGTACGTTACGTAATGGATTAATTGAGTAATTAATTATTATTATCATATATATCCCCTTGCTTCCAATGAAAGACACTTTTAACGATGAAAAAATAACGATAATTACTCGAAGATTCGCAATAATACTGAATAGGTATATTCAGTGGATGTGGACAATTTGTTTGTGAAATGGAATGGATATATTTTTATTATTTGATTCTGTTGTATTTGCATAGTGATACTCAATTATAACTTTTATTTATTTAAAACAATGTAGTTATCGTGTTTTTTTTACAATTTTCTACTGGTGCATTATCTTTAATTTAATTCGTCGATATTTTTAAGTAGTTCAAAATTTTAGTTGTTTTAGTTACATCCTAAAAGTAAGTAAAACAATTGCTTTTACTAATTATAATTGAATACAATTTTTTTCATTTATAACTATGTGATACAATATTTTAAACTTATGAATGCATATGTAATTTCAACAGGATCAAATTAAAGTATTCGTTGCGTGATCTCGAAGAATGTCCTCATGCCATTTAAAGATGTGTATTACGTCTAAGGCCTTTTTCGTACTTTCGCAGTGTAATATTGTAAACTTGTAATAGAGAAGAAAGACGCTTCTTCTAATATAATATCTAGCTGCGAGCAATTCTCTCTTTGTACTAATGGAGAGCCAAAGAAATTAAGGCATGTAATAGTTATTAGAGAAACTGCTAAATGCCATTTTGTAATTTCTTTACTCTTTAACTCTTTGTCTCTACATTATCTTTTCTATTATTATTTATATTTTTTTATCGTGTCGGTTAATATTTCGATAAATGTATCCTTTATATCATTTAAATTTAAGAGAAACTATTGACCACAGTGTTCAATTCATAAACTACATCTAAGAATGATGATAAATACGCGTTGCTAGAAGCAATTGAGAAATGTAGAATTTACATGTTTCATTGATTTTTCGTTATTTAAAAGTTCAAGTGATAGCTAAATTAATTATGATTTTGAATTTGAATATTTTAAGTTTGCAGCTCGCAGCTTTGAAGAAAAATAAGAAAAAAGTATAAGGAGTACTTTTAAAAATTATATAGTTATTATAAATATCACGTGCTAAAAGTGCATTTAACTAAACAAGTTGTTTGTATGGGCCTTTAAAATTTTTACTTAATCAAAAGGACCTGTAATTTATATTTTTTCGGTTAAATAATCGACGATCAACGTGAATTAGAAATATTTCGAATCTATTTGTACGTAAGAGATAATACTACGTAAGCAAAGAGAAAAAGAGAAAAAGCGGTAATACGTTCGGCAAAAATATTTTTCGGGCTTTGTTAAGGAGATGTGAAACATAGTGCATCCATTTTGTTGATTATTGAAATTGACTATATTAACAAATGAATTTTTCTTAAGTTAAGGAATGAGTGATTGTCGTTAAAAGTAGATATAATGTTTGAAGAATTAATATGTTTCACATTCTTTCAAACAATTTATGTTGATGACAAGAACGAGTTTTAAACAAAATTTTCAAAACAAAATGTTGTTTGCTTTTTGCATCTCCTTAAAGATATATTTGATGTAATGTAATGCATGTCCACAATGTTGATTTTTCGTTAAAGATAAATGCGTTGATTCGTGCTAGCGCACAAGAGATTATGGCGAAATGGATATGTTTAGAAATTTTTTCATTTTCGTTTAGAAAAATGAAAAGAAAAGTAAAAGCAGAACGAGAAAAAAGTAAAAATAACTAATGTATGTACCTATGTAAGTATGTCTAGCATGTATATAGTCACGCGTGAAGGACGCGAACCGATATATATATTTCGTATGTATCGACGATAGTAGAAAGTGTGCAGAGAAGTTAAAATATGTTTACATTTCTATGGATCGTGGTGTTTAATTATCCTCGTAAATATTAATATTGCCGTACCCTTTACTTTTTTTCTTTATTTCTTATGCGTGTATTTTTCGCTCAGTCCCCTTTTTGATTTACTATGACCTTAAAATCTCTTTAATCCTGCAGGATTATTATATTTATAAAAAGTAAAAGAAATTATGTACAGGACCATTAAGGTTCCATTATTCATTTTGTATTCACGAACACACCACGTCGCATCGATGATTAGGAGTGTCATTAAGATTTTGTTACTAATTCTTAAATTACGATATTATAAAAGACCTATAATCATATATTTAACTTTATACATAAAGTTAGATTACTAAAGATTATAAACACTACCATTATTATTAAAAAATGAAGGTAGCTTCTAATTTTTTACTACAATGCGCCTTCGAAATTTAATGACGAAGCTTTATTTGTTCATAAAAAAAATTGTTGTATTTACTTAACTTATAAGCACATAGACTGTGCAAAGCAAAAAATGTTGAATAATAATTTCTTTATTTTCAAGGCAATACAAATTGAAAAATAATAAATAATATGACTTTGCTTAATTTATTTTTGTATATTACTTGTGTGAAAAAAAGAAACGCCGTTTAAACAGAAATTTCGAACAAAGGGTTAATGACACTGAGTTTCCACAATTTGAATTCATTTTATAATCTTGTTTGTATACAAATACCTACGACTAAAGCAGATTCACCATAAAGCAATTGATGTAAGGGTTAATACATTATTTGAAAAAGTAAAAATCAGCAAAAATAGTTGAACTTTGTCTTAATATTGTAACGCGCGACTTATGAGACTTTAATTCGGCCAAACGATGTTGCAAACCAAAAAAAAATGAAAGAAATGAGTGAAAAACCATCAACGAGATTTTTGCAATACACGCAAATTGTTTATTCACTATTATACTTATATAATGTGCGACTGATAATTATTATAGAAAATGAATGATTTACTAAAATGATTATGATCAGTGCGACTGATAAAAAAAAGGTATAACAGATCAATAAAAACAAATTTTATATGGTATGTGTATATAAATATACATATATATCGATGAATATCCATTTCTTAGTATATATTTCAAACTTTATCTGCGAAGATTTGGTAGTTTCAAAAATAAAAAAAAGTATGCATGTGTGTGTCGACACGTAGAATTGCTGGAAAATATGAAGCTGGATTCTTCGATGATCAACTTAAACGAATCTTTCAGAAAAAAGATGGCTGCTTTCTCAACATTTTTTACGTCTTCAAGGAATGTAGAAAAAATCCTGTTACAGGCTGCTTGAGGTAGTCTTTGAACATACAGTTAAAAATTAAACAGAAACACAACGTTCGTTTTAAAGATTTTCAATAATAACAAAAAGTAACAAAAGCATCAATACAAAAAATTAATATTATAAAATAGATACTGCAAAGAAAATTAAATCAGGCGTTGTTATTTTTTGCTTTCAGTAAAATTAGTTTTGATAATTTTTTAAGAATAAGCAGCTCATTACTTCAAGACATCCAGAAATATAACAGTGATTAATTTAATTATATCATTATTAAAATAATAATTTTTCTTCTTTGTCTTGAAGCAGTGAACTAAATCTACAAAGTTTGCCAATTATTAACAAAAGATTTATGACTAAAATTAAAAAAATAATTATAATATTTTTCATTTTTACAGATTTGTTCTTTCAATTTGTAAAAGTAATATAAAAAATTGATAAAATAATGTAATCGTATGTCAATTTTTTAAATTAATTAAATTTATAGAATAATTTTTCATTGTTGATTTTACAGGGTTACATTTAGAAAAAAAGATTTGTCTAATTTTCAGTATGAAAATAACTAAAACTATAGAAACATACAGAACAATAAAAAAGTTTCGATTGAATAAAAATAGTTGAAAAGAATCAGAAAATTTTGATTTTTTCTTTATTTTCCTAAAATAATTTTTATTTCATTTATGCCAAATACAACGACTTTGACGAAATTAGTGGTTGAAAAACTGTAACTGTTATTATTGAAGGAATAATTTCCATATGTTTCTATTTGAAATAATCACCATATAGAAAAAAACTGCACCATTCAAAGAATTCATGTAACTTTGTGCAACGTTGGCGATGTAGGCACTGCAACGTTAAAGCATCATTATAAAGAAGACGCAGAACACGTCTCGTTTTCATATATTTATATATTTATATTTTTATACTTTCTTCGACATAGCCTACCGACATATATGTCGCAATAGCATTTAATATTTTTTTACGAAGTTTTTCTTCTTATTTTGTTTACCTACTCAACAATTCGATACTTTTAATATTTATAACTTTTCGATACATATACGTTACTTTTTAGTTTTCTTTACGTTACACATAAATCTTAAAATTTCTTCATCTGATATTTCGTTTAATACTTTGCAATTTCTTTTCATGGACACTGGGTGGTGATTTGAACAATTACACACTACATATGTGCTCGGTTTAACGTAGAGTTTTTTCATTATAAGTTAGAACAAATTATAAAGCATTTCACGTCAGAATATCTATTTCTAGACTGTAAAGTTATTCGAAATTTTTAAAATAATTTTTATCGTCTTTTAATACTTAAATGTTATCTCGTTTACCCTAATCATTAATTAAGGTGTACTAAAAATGTATAAATACCGTAAAAAATTCTTATTATTCATAATTAATTGTTTTTGAAAATAAACAAAGTTATTAGTAGAAGTTCATATTCTCGTATACTTATATTAAATATTAATCTTACTTTTTTAATTTGAATCATTTGATCGTAAAAATTAAACTATATTGAAATTCTGAATAAACATTTAAAAAATTACGAATCTTGACAAATCGGAGCTGATCAAGAGAAATTTTAACTGCTTTATTACAAAACTTCATGCCGTTAAATACACCCATAACCCATTTAAATTCAAACAGAGGAGTCATTCCATTTTGTTATTTTTAATCGATAAATGTGACGTGAAATACTTTCTTGTATTATAGTACGACATCTATTTATTTTTCTTTCAAAAATCCCTAAAGAGTCATTTATCATATAACACGTTTAATACAATTTTCGAACGTTGTTCATTCAATCCTCTTAAGGTCATTTTCGAATACCGTACTATAATAAGAAGCACGTTACAGATGGACACTTTTAATATTAAAACTTAACGAAAAAAATTCTGCTTCTACAAATAAATATAATTGACGTCGTGATTAAATAATTCAGGTTAATACTTGATTTTTGTCTTGAAAAGCGTCCATCTTACGTAGCTCTTAGTAAGTGTAATACATTATCGCACCAAAAATGTTCTCTCTATATCTTCAACAACAAGATGCGTGTGACTCGGACGGGAAATATAACATTTTTTTAACCTTTTTTTCTTTATTTTTATTCTGTTTCTTAAAATCGAGGCATGCATTTATTTGAAGGGCTGTGATTTTGCTTTTTCGTTGGACCCTTCAAAGTGTGCTTTCGCATACTCTCGAAGATTGACGTATTCCTTTACATTGTCTTTTAAATTCACACCTTTACCTCGCGCTCCTTCGCTTCTGCTTTACAATCGCTTCGATTTTTTACGTGTAAAAAATATTTATATACATCTAAATATAAGATACTCTGCGTGCGCTTCTGCGCACCTTATACATTATACATTTATACGTATAGTTTTCATAGAATGCCTGCTTTACTGGCGAGGTGTAAAGTCATCAGTATGATTATCTTCGTATTTTTGATGCACGAAGAAGTAATACTTAAAATATTTGCTTGTGGGTACAGGGCTGTGTGTCATTTTTACGAAATCATAAGCTGAGTATTCTTTTTTTTTAAATAAATATTTATTATATTCTTGTGTACAAACAAAGTTTTTGTAACTTGACAATGTGTTCTTGTGGGCAGTAACTTTTTTTGAGAGCAACACTACCCCGTACCTTTAACAAATTAAATAAAAAATTTAACTTATAATATATATATTAACGAATTTGGCAGAACCTTTTGTATTTCGTATTGGCACTTTTTTCGAGTGCTAGTTTAATTGAACGTGCAATTTATGCAGATAAACTAGATTTTCGTAAAATATAGGAACGATTTCAAAGAAAGGTCGTTTTTAATCTCACATTTTTCAATATTTAGAATAAAAAGTTTTTCATAGTAAATTTAAGACCCGTGCTCGGCACTCAGTGGTTTTAAATTCACTTTACAATCCACTTCCACCTCGGAATAAATTTAAAACCTCCAAAAGTCGTCACTGTCGTAACATCTTTACTAATTTGCATTGACTCTCGCACTAGAGATTAAAGCACACAGTTAGTTAAAACACTTTTTTTTCAAATTCTCCATGGTATACGACGAGATTCCGTTTAACTAAAAATGTGCGGTTATTCTCTAATTTGCAACGCGAGGAACTTTTAAAACGACACTATTACCGTAAATTTTTTTTTCTCTAACGGCAGTAGACTCACGTGCATAAGGAAGATATTATGTATTTAATTATTTTTCTTTTGTATTTCGTACTTGTATTTTTTAAAGTTAAACGTGCAACGACAAGAAAACCGACCCATCGTAGCTTTCAACATCGTAATCTATTTACTTTTAGGGACGTCTGGTACACTTTGAGTATACACAAACTTAATAAGCATTATTAAATTGCGGTAACTTAAAGAAATAGAATCGTCTAGGGTCAGCTACTTCAGTGCAATTTAAAATTTTGAACGAAAAGATAAAATTTTTCAGGTTTCAGCGTTATTAAATTGCGTTCCAACCCTCATTACACCGTCTACGCAAATTCAACCGAAAGACCTGAAAAGCAGCATGAGATACGCCTATCAATCTTCGAAATTTCGGGGTTGCAAAGGGAAATGCCGTAAAGGGAAATGTAAGCGAGAGGGGGAAGGTCGGTTAAACGCTGCTCGTCGCGTGGCAATCCTCGAGTGTCGCCAGACTGCTGGCCCTGAGCGACGCCAGGCTCAAGGAACTGTGATTCAGCGGATTGATGTCGTGAGAGTCGTCGCAGTGGAGATAGAGCCGGGAGCTCACCGACTTGTGGCAGTCTGGGCAGAGGCGCTTTTTCTTCTTGTCGCGCTTCTTTAGAATGTCGTACGCACACCTGAGAACAGAAAAGTCGCTCGTCAATCTTTGCTCAGCTGTAAATAACTTGTTTGAATTATTCGCTTCGAAGCTTTGATCACTAATTGTTTATTCAAATTACGATGTGCTGTCGTCGATACGGCGATCAGCGTGTAATGCATCGTTCGCTTAACTTTCAGAGATTAAACCTGGATTTACGTGCACAAAGCTATCAACTATTCGTAATACCTGTATAAATAATTCAGATTTGATGCATTACAAATCTGATATTCAATATTACATGCGAGCAGAAATTATCGCCAAAGTATAAGACCACTTTTTATCCAATTATTTACACGCAACGTTTAAAGTGAACTACATATATTATTCAGTAAGAAACAAAGTTCTTGCCGAAAGCACACCGGCCATAAATTCTCGCTCCGGAAGCGGTCATGAAAAATGAAGCGAAAGAGCCGTATAAACATCGCCGGGCTCTCAAAGATAAAATCATCGGCCGCGACCGCTAAGAAGCAGCTCGTCCCGTCACTAATTCAGCAGCTCGTTGCTCGGCGCAATGAATAATGCAGGCGCGAGATGCTCACCTCGCGTGCAGAATGTGGGAGCACGGCAGGGCCTCGAGGGAGTCGGTCTCGAGGCCGAAGGGCTCGTTGCAGCCGCCGCAGCGCAGCTCGAGGTCCTCCTCCATCGAGGCGGCCGCTCTCTCGTAGTGGGCCTTCTGGTCCTCGTCGCCCAGCGAGCCGTAGATCCGTGCCAGACGCGAGCGGACCGTTCGTATCAGCAGCTGTGGGATTGGAAAAGTTTGCGGCTCGTGATAAATATATTGCGAGCGAATCCGTCGACTTGATTTTTTATCTTGGTAGAAGATGCCACACGTAATATTAAAGTTACATCAGTTCAGTTTTAAATTGGTAATTTCTTCTTTTTTTTTTTTTTTTTTTTTTTTTGTAAAAATTGTTAAAAAAGGGTATTAATTCAAATTTTCGTAAAATAAATTCATTTACTCTTATTAAAGTCAAAGGTTGAAAATATTATATCAGCTTTAGAAGATGGATATTCACTTTAATTGATATTTAAAAAATTTACGTTGAAATTCATCTCTCTACATGTTTAATCTTCGGTACTACATAACTGATAATGATTTATTATTAACATTATTTGATATTGCCCAATTAATTAATCCAATATGACGATTTAATTTTGGATGGATCAGTAAAAGTAGGTCACAGGTTATGCAAATATTTATTTATTTTTAATTTTACGTCAGGCCTTGGTTTATTACAGAAACGCAATTCAATAGTTAAATTTAAAATAAATATTGAATTGGCTGTATAAGAAGAAAATTGAATATAAAATTTTCATTCACGAACTGTGCATTACTTTCTAACTTTTATATTCACAAGCAAACTAAGTAATGCAAAGCTTTACCGCAAATCAATCTCCCATTCTTTATCTATAAAGAAATCAATGAGTAAGCCGCTTCCGCATCGAGGGCAAGCACAAAAAGCAGAGTCCCGAAAAGAGGCAGACGAAATAATAACAAGAGGCGCGAAGTTCGCGTGCCCCCGGCTTGCATACCTTCGCCCCGACGGAGCTGGCGACCTCGTGGAGCCTCGTATTGAATTCGAGTGGCTTGCAGTTGCATATCTTGTGCTGGAGCCTGAGAGCCTCGAGGCATCTCGCCGCCCCATCCATGGCCTCCATCTGGCAGAGCCGGTCGCCCGTCGCCGCCGCCGAGCCCATCGCGCTCTCGTACTGCCGGAATGCCTTCTGCGCGCAGAAATCAGTCACGTGCCGTCAGTCAGCCCTCGGGGGGAGATTATTTCGACGTAGAGTACCGCTGCTACGTGTGCGATTGTTTCGGGGGGGGGAGGAATGGGGGCTTGGGATTTCGACGCGGTCCTTTTTAAGCTCGCGAAATTACTTTCGGCGAAAATGCGGATTCTACGGGGCTCTGGTTTGCTGGCCCATTACGAGCTATTGTTCTTTGAAATGGGGATGGCGCGTATAGTTCCTAGATTAGACATTTGTGTGTCGCGAGTCTGTCTATTGTTTGAGGTAGAATGCTTTATTAAATCGTAAAGCCAGAGTTTGCGCGCGGAAAGAAAAAGAAATGAAACATTGTTTCATGCAGCGAGCAGAAACGGACTAAAGTAGCGTTTAACAAAAATCTTATGCCGAAAGTCTAAATTTGCATCATTAAGGCATCGGCATGAGAACACTAACGGCAGAGCTTAATTTAAACGCTCGCTATATTTAACTAGTGGCGGCATACTTAACGATAATTAAATCCACTGTAATTAAAAGTAAGCACTCTTTTATTCGAACGTCTCGGGCTAATTTACTTTTTCCCTGGTAGCCAGAATGGCAGAAAACAGCGGACCATCCGTTTTTTTTTTTTTTTTTTTTATTAACAACGACGCGAAAATAAACGTTGTCGCGGCGCATCCGACCGGCTTAACAGAGAATATCCGCAGATTAAACCGAATAAAAGCAGCGACTATCAATTACGACTCACATTAATTTCCGATTTGTTCCTGTAAATGTCGCCCATTATCCTGATGCTCCTGGCGTAGCTTGCCTGATCGCCTGACACCAAGGACAGCCTCGTCGCCTCCTGCGTCAGATATGTAAGACAAATTTTGAGTTCCATGTTGATAGAGGGCTAAATGAATTAATGGCACTAAATGTGCGTTTTGTTTTAGATTCAAAGTGTGTAGGAGAAAAATTTGGTGGCGGTTTACTTTGAAGATTTAATGATAAAGTTTATTGTTCTTCGGAGCTGTTATCCTGACAAAAGATGCTCTGGTAAATTAACTTAATTTCAATAGAAACAATTATAGTATTTAATTTGTTGCACATTTTCAAAGGAAGAAACTAATTAAATGTTTCAAGAAAATTACAACATAAGAGCTCTATTTTAATCATGCAATTAATGGAATAGAAGGTGATTAACGGCAAAATTGTAAGACAGAAGATTGTACGTACATTTCTATAGTTTAATCGCACAAAAATTATTAGATTACGTTTCTCCAATGTGCATAAAAACGCAATTCCCAGGACTTAAAACGTCGAATAGGCAATACGGAATCAAAGATTCTTTTTATTCGTCGTTATTATTGCGCACAAAATTAATTAACATCAAACGTTCGATTTTAGTACCGCAATAAAGGCAAAACCAATCCCCGCGATTTATTTAAAACAACAAGGCAAACCCCTTTACAGCTCCATTTCCCATTTACGATGATCGCCGCTTAATCTCTTAATTCTCGTCCGCCTCTCGGCAGCTTGGCAATAAAACCCCTTGGCAGAGAGAAGAAAGGAATCCTTTTCGCCTTCCGCGAGGGGGGGGGGGGGGGAGGAAGAGAGGTAAGGCGAGATTTATACGAACCGAGCAGTACTCGAGAGCGTCGCCGAGGTCGCCCTTCTTCCTGAGCGCGGTGGCCATCTGGAGCAAGGCCGCCCGGTGGTGTCGAGAGTTCAGGTCGCCCAGCTGCAGACTCCTCGACAAATCGTAAGCGCGCGAGGCATAGCGCGCGCTCTTGTCCGGGTCCTGCAGCCGGCTGAATAACTCCGAGAGTCCGACGTATACCTGTTTGTAAAGCAGTAACATTCCAGAATTGCTTCGCTCCGGGGCTAAATTTTGACGCGGTGACGTAGAGGTGGGCGTTGTCAAAATTCGAGATTGCTTAGCTTAAAATTAATTTTAAGTAGATTCTTGAATGTTTCTTTAAATAAATAAACAAGGAGCAAGTAGAGCAGATATGCGTTTAGTCATACGCGTAAAAAAAAAAATTTCAAGTAGTACAGATGTAATATAGTCAAGCTTGTACTATTAATAAAATTAAAAACAATTAACTCTCACTATAATAGTTACTTTATTATACTATATAATTAAAACACCGCTTCTCTCTCTTTAAAAACAAAAGAACCATAAGAGCTAAAGTAATTTTTTTTTCTTTGAAATCATAGGTATTTTTATGCTCTTTAAAATGCTTTTTGTTCGATTGAAATATCTCAATCATATCATTAAAAAAAAAATTAATCAAATTTTTAAAAATCGAATATTGACGATAAAACAAAAACTAATCTATAGAAGTATTTGAAATTTTTAAGCAGCCTCATAAAAATTAAATGAAACTTGTGTGCGAAATTTGAAAGTAGTTAAGGGGGAAGTACATACATACATACATCCGGAGATTTTTTAAAAACTACTTTTTTGGACTCTGAACCGAAAAATGTGCTTCTACCTCAAAATATGAGACTCGAAAGATTTCACCGTTCCAAAGCTTTCTCTATGAGAAAGCAAAAATGTTTCTCGATTGATACAGCTCGGTAATCAAAGCTTTTAGAAGCTTTCTATATACAATAGTTAATTCGACGGTAAGAGTACTTTCTTAATAAAATTAATTTTGGGATTTATATAAAATATTTTCAATTTTCCTAACCAGCAAAATAAAATTCTCCCAAAAATTAACCCAGAACATACAAAAAGCTATCCTCAAAAGTGCCATTGTTTCAACCCCGTTCGTTTCTGCTCTTTAATAGAATCCATACCTGCAGAAATAACGAAACTTCTTCTTCCCATTACAGCGAAAAGCAATATCAATGTGCCGGCGCTAAACCAAGCCGAAACTCCTGCAAAGATCCCCGAAAGTTAGGTAATCCCCGGGCCATGAGATGAACGTACGAAATTCGACGCGGACTAAACGCGTGTACTCGTACACAAACACTCACGGCGAACAGCAGCTGGGGCGCGAGAAGAGAGGACACACACAGACACACGTACGAACCTGAAGCTCCAGCGACGGGTCCTGAATAGAATGGGCGATCTTGTGTGCCCTTTGAAAGGCTTCCAGCGCCTTGCAAAAGCCCGCCAGCTCCAAGTGGACTCTACCCACCGTCAGATGAACTAATCCGGCCGTTGCACACTGGTCGCAATCGTTGTAAAGGCTGTGAAAAGAAGACGCGATATTTCAGCTCGCTTTAGCCGGGGGTGGATAAGGATGCCCCGTGTGGGTGGTGGGAATATCTTTTAAGAGGATTTTCGAGTTTCGTTTAAGCTCGGGTAATTATCTTTTTCTAAGGCTGCTAATTAAAGCTTATTTTCACCTTCGAGTCGCTACTTTTCACAGCCTGTTGTAAAGCTTATTCAGGAGTCTAAGCATTTAAATAAAATTATCAGTCATTCGAGGAGAATTTTGGCTTTTTGTTATTGCTGCCAGCTTTGGATGGATTTTTCAAGTTTTTGATAGAAGTGGAAAGGAAAGTTTTAGCAGTATTTATTTGAAACAAAAAGAAACAAAAGTAAGAGGGTTAGAGACGGAATTCTAAAAGCAATACCGAAAATGTTTGGAATCATACATCGGGACAAAAAGCAAATCCCAAAAAATACTACCCAATATTTCACTCTCTAAAGCATTGCGGAGCTACAAATTTCCCGGCGAAAAAAGAGATTCGCCTTCGCACATGAGACCCGAACCAAATAACTCGAAGAACGTAAGCATAAAAAATCGGGAGAATAAGAAAGAAAAAAAGAGAAAAGAATAAAAATTCTCGCTCATATATATTCAAGAACGGCGCCGTAAAGCTCGGCCATGCATGTATAGAAAACAGCGTATGGGGGACTCATAAAGGGAATTTACGAGGCTCGCGCGCAGCGTCGAAATGAAGGGAGAAGGCGTCCGACATAAAAGTGTCTGGCGTCGTGCGTGCAGGGATCCGATTTAAATTTCTGCAAAGGATTCCGGGGAGGATCGTAATCCTCGGATGCTCATGAGCGAGAAGAAAAAAGCAAATATACATTTATATATATATATATATATACGTACCTGTGTCGAGCGTAAGACAATGCCCGATCGAGCGCGCCGAGCCTCTCGTGCGCCCGCGCGAGATTTAAATAAGCCTCGGCCCTCATGTTCGGCGAGTCCAGCTCCTCTGAAATGAAGAGCTGCCGGACGCCGAAGTCCGCGCTGTCCCTGCGAGTGACACAGACCGATGAGCGTGCGAGGGGGAAAAATCGGGAACCGATTGCACGGCGGAAGTATGCTAATTCCCGGGCTTTCGTTTTTCTTCTTTTTTTTGTTTTTTAAGCGGACGCATACTCTGCATCGGCATTAGCGTACTTGCGAAACTGGAGCGCGCTTCTCTTTCCTCGCGGGGTGAGTAGAACTTTTTCTACGTGCGTAAAGCTAAATTTTACGAGGGCGAATTTACGACTAAGCCCCCCCACCCGTACGTAAAGTCACTCGCGTAAAATAGGCAAGACGAGGCGGTGAAAAAAGGGGGGGAACACCTCTTTAAATCATAAGCCGAAGATATTAAATGCCAGCTCTCGAGCGCTCTATAAAATAAGGCTCGATCTCGCGCTTTACGTTCTTATTCGCCGACAAAATAAAGCGAGCATCGTCATCGAAGGCAGCTCCGATAAAGAGAGCCTTCGGCTCTCCGGCGTTATCTCGAGTAGCAGCGGCGGTATCGTACCTGTATTTTCCCCAGTCCATGTAAGCCTGATACAAGTAGCCGAGCAGAGCGAACTTGTCCTCCCGGCGGCCGATGCTCGTCAGCGCCCCGCGCCACTTGCGCACGGCCGCCTGTTGTTTGTGCGCCCGGTAAAGTTTCAAGCCCTGCTCCACCTGCGAGGAGAAAGAGGAGGTCATCGATAATTGCGAGGAGAGAGAGAGAGAGAGAGAGAGAGGGAGAGAGAGGCTCATCCCGGGCAAAAGTTTCGTCGCGCGGTTTAGCGATGGATAAAGACGCCCCGGGAGGAGAACGGTGTCTTTTGGCTCTGTGTGTACTGGTCTGTTGGTTCGAGAGTTCGACCGAGTTTTGGGACTCTTCGATGTTTCTCTTTCGTCGCGAGCTGTTTCAACCGAGGAACAGTTTTGCTGTTTGACGTGGGAAAAATTCGTTTGACGTTTCATTACGGGAGCGGTGTTGCTTAATTGGATTGTGGTTTCTTTAACTGAATAGTTGTTTATTAAGGAGAAAGCTTTACTGTTTGAGAATCGAGCCAATATTATTGTTTTAACAGTTTTGCTCTGGTATTGCCTTAATATTTAAAAACCATCTTGGTGTTGATTTTTTGAACTCATAATAATTAATTTAGCGTACGTTTCAAATGCAGTCAATATTATAGCTTCTATTTCAGATATCTCTGAAAATGCATTTAATGAAGAGTAGAACAAATGTGGTTCATAATGAGTTAGTTCCAGTCTGAACCACTTATTAAAGATGCCAAATTACTTAAGAATTTCAAATTAAACACGTTATAAAAGAATAAACACTCTTTAATATCAATCTAATCCACTAAAAATATAAACGGGTTGCATATTAAAAAAGGCTTTGTAAGCGTTGCCAAGCAAATGCTTAGGCTTATTCGAGTCAATATTTAACGAGATAATCGAACAAGCGTAAAATCGAATGTGTATACGGATCTCTCGCACTTACGAGCAAATGAAACGACGCGACGTTGCAAAAAAGGAACACGAACGCGACCTATGCGAGCCAATATTTATTGTCTTCCAGCGTGACGGATGACGCCAGCAATGTTTGATAAGGGATCGAGGATGGTGTAGGAAAGGAACGAATTAAAAGAGATTGATTACGACAAGTCTTTTTCGCGTTAATAATATGAAATAATTAATAACTTCATTTTGTGAAAATGACAGATTAGCTGCATAATCATTATAAATTATAATGTTACTACTAAAAATATAATTTTCTGATTGACACCTATATTTATTATAAAAACAATATATTTTATAAGTTTTCTAATCAGGCATTTAAATACAATTATTTTAATTCCCAGTAATTTGTTTTTATTTAGAGGTAAACTAATTTTTGGACTAAAAGTTCATACTTATATTATTCGTTTCAATTATTACCTCGCAACTTGGAATCGCTAATCAAGTTAAATGAATCTGCGCCGGTAATGAACCGAAAGCGAAAAGTACAAATAAAGTTAAAACTTAAAGTAACGAAATTACAAAGAAACAAAAGGAAAGTACTAAAGACATTACCTGAAAGTAAAGGCACGAAGAATGTTAAAAAAGAGATTTTCAATAAAACTTTTCCTGCTACTTTCAATTCGCAACTTTCTTGATAATGTTTGTTAGAGAATCGATTAAAAAAATATTGTTTGACCTGAAAATTCGACTACATATAATCATTTTTTACAAGCAGCGAAGGAAAATAGAGTAATGTGGCTGTCGTGAATGTTAAATGTGGAGAAATCACCTATGCGTTAATGTGCTTACTTATTTATATTTCGCATAAAGGGAAATGGGGGAATTTAATTTCCTTCTAAACATTTTCGTACTGG
Source organism: Ormyrus pomaceus (assembly GCA_900474385.1). NCBI lineage: Eukaryota > Metazoa > Arthropoda > Insecta > Hymenoptera > Ormyridae > Ormyrus > Ormyrus pomaceus. The sequence goes on from UCOM01001393.1 coordinate 25,200, forward strand.
CAACAACGGTTTTCTCTAGATCTCTTTGAAAATTAAACTGTAAAAAATGCACTAATAAGGAAACGTTCTAATTTTTCCAAGACACTAATCGTATATATTGTCCAAGGAATTTGTTATTAGTTTTTGCCCGCTATTTTTAACAACCGCTATAAAATATACAAAACGGCAACAAGAAAATTTACGTTTTACGCAATAACTCGAGTGTTTGTCTTCCTCCTTCAACCCCCCCTTAACTTCCATTAGTTAATTATAAATACTCTCGCACGAAAAAAATAACCGCCATTTCAATAGCCTCGTAACGGCAAAAATGTGCAACAAACCCCGCGTAAAAAATTTAATCAAAAGAATTAATTAAATCACAAGTCCCCGAGTCGAACTAAATGTTCCTTTTAATCAAGTCCCGACGGCCTCCGCCAGAAGGCAATTCCGACTCGGGGCGGAAAAATCCGAGAAAAAAAAAATCAAGGCGTCGCCGCTATCCTTAACCCCAAAACCGCAAAAGCCAAGCCGAGGTGCGGTATAGGCTGTCGCGTGTCGCCCGCACACCTTTGATTTTTCCTCGGGGGGGCGCACGAGCGAGAGAGGTATAAAACTGGAGCGCTCCGCCGCCGCGGAAGTTGCCCCGCGCCGGTGGGTCATGGTGGTACGTGTTCAAGGGTGCAGGTACAACAAGGAGAGGGAACACGAGATGAGACAAGGCCGTATCGATTCGGCCCTGAACTCGCACCTTTCTCTCCCTACCCTCCGCCGGCGGGGGGGCTTATCCACACGTCACGGAATGCGCGAAAATTAAGGAAAAAGCGAAAACGCTTAGAGAGAAAATTCGGGCGGGGCTCTTGCCTCGGGCAGACGGTTCGGATTGCTATCCAGGCTTGGGGATTCCTGCCGGGGTTGGGAGGACTTGTTTCTTTTACAATTGGCCTGGTTTTTTATGCTCGCACCTGGAGCGTCGTACGATTTCTTTAAGTTTTATATAAGTCCTCGAGATCGAGTTTCAGAGAGGCTGCGTAGCTGTTTCTCCGAATTCATGACTTGCAGGAGTGATACTTCGCTTGACAGGAAAATTAATTGCTCCAGGCTTGGTACAAATCAGCTGTTACGTTCTGTGTGTTATATAGTGTTATACATTGTCTAGCTTGTAGTCTCTTAAGACACATTTAGCAGATAATGAAATTTATTTCACGATAAGAAATACTATACTTTTATATAAAATCGATGAACTATAAGTTACACTGTCAATAGTTTACGAGATAAGGTATAAAAAAGCTTGTTTTTTTCCATGTATTAAATTTATTTTACGATTTTATTATCTATTGTTATCCAGTTCCAATAAAAGTAGAGGTGGAAAGTATATTCTTGCTGAACTAGATTTTTCTTTCGAAAATCTCTAAAAGAAATGTACTTACACTTTTGCTACGAAAATAAATGTCCACCTTCAAAATGCATGAATGATGCCTTCTAACTTACAGATAATTTTCTAAATTGAACCAATTCTTGGAAAGGAAAAGCTCTTCAAAGTTTTAAAACCATCAATAATTTTAAATTATCTTTCTAGTAGTTTGTTTAAAATATATTCTTCTAAAGTTATTCTATTTAATATACAAGTATTTAGTTACCGAAGCTCTTTGTTTGAGAAAGCATTTACGTTTGTGCTACAGCTGTTGTCAATATTTTAAATTCTGTTAACAGTACCGAGCAGAGAATGCAGGAAATAAAATGGAAAAACCGAAAATAAATGACCTTATAAAGGTGACACATATTTATTCCTACGTTTTACTTGTTTTCTGCATGCAAATTGATTTCTAGTCAGACGGTTACGATAAATTTTTCAAAGATTTTAAAACTTTTCTCTCGGTAAATATCTCAAGTTGAAATGTTGCCCAGCCACATTACACAATAGCAGCATTCACTCGTGCAATTCAATAAAATTGTAAAAACCTCGGTAAACCTTGAAAAGTAAAATTCAGTCTCTCTCCTTCGGTCGGTAAACAAGACGAGAATCATATATCGATCCCAATTCACGGTCAATCGAAAACAATAATAATCGTGCGCATCGAAGTAAAACACGTATCAAGAGCGTCAAAACATCTCTAAAAACCATGGATTTATTGTCCGAGAAACCTGAGCACTAAAGTGCGCGTCGAGCGTAGAGAGAAAAGAGAATCAAACGTGCAAGAGAGAAAGAGAGGGAGAGAGAGAGAGAGAGAGACGTGCGCGTCGGCGTCGGAGGATGGACGGCCCTCGAGTAGTTTTGGTACGCGGCGGCTCCGATTCCGCTCGATTTCCTCTTAGGGTCTATTTTCTTTCTCCTTCTTGCCGTCTCTTACTCTTGGCTCTTCGCTCGATTTACCACCTTGTGTATTAGCCTCGACGCTTAAGCTCCATTGTTCCCGATGGATCGAACGTTTGGCCGCGGCGTCGATGCGCCTTCCGAGGGAAGTTTTCCCGGGAGTGTTTCGGGGCCGATTAATTTTTCAGGCCCAAATTGGAGTTTGACTCGAGAGAGAGGAAAGCCATTCGTTGGTCTCAATAAGGCGAAGGAGGCCGGCCTGCAGCGGACAGCTGAGGTATATATGTTTTTCTCTTTCTCCCTCTGTAGAGGTGGGAAATTGGTTTGTCTGAGGAGGTAAGGAATCGCGCCCCCGCTATCTCCCAGTCGGAGAAAAGAAATAAGGTCGTTAAGGTGACTTTCGGCGAGGCGGGTCCTTGCTAATGCCAATGTTATGTCCTATTTTACCTGGCTTTGCTTCGCCTTTCACTTGGAGAGGATTTATTTCCGTTGTCTTGATTCGTTTGATAAAGAAAATGTCGTTGTGCGAAAGATTTGCAGTAGGAGGCAGTACAGTAATGTTAATCTTGGAAAATGAAAGAGATCGAAATTTTAATGAAAGTTATAATTGTATTTTTAATTACGGATGTCATTAATTTGTGGAACAAATGAATCGAGGCCGTTAATCACGGAGGAAATTTATTCTATATTTATTATTATTGATTTCCGTCGTTGCCTTAATTATGCAAAGTTTTGTTAAATTTAGGTATACGAATGGTTTTATCACGATACAGATGTATTTTTAATTCATAATTAACCTATTTATAAGAAACAATGATTTTTTTATAATTACAAAATGGAAATATATGTATATATATTACTAACTGCATCCGATCCAAGCCTTCCTCGCCGACAGAGCCAAATTCCCTTAAAGTCTCAATCACAAAACAAGGCCCTCGGACATAAAAACCCAGCCGCATTGTCCTTTAAATAATGCCGGGGCACCGTAATAATAGACGCGGAAAAAATCGAACGCGGCCGCGACCTTGGATCGAGGTAGAAGCTCGTCGACTCACCTTTCTCCTGGCGAGCTGCTGGTCGAGTCGATGTCGACAACCCATCAGACACTCCCACAGTCCGATGCCGTGGTAGCCGTTTCCGTGGTCGTCGGCATTGTCCGCCCGCCGATAGTCTTCCTCCGAGAACTCGTATACATCCAGGGGGTGCCGAGAGCCATCTGGACTGCCCAGCAGCGCCGTCGCCGACAGCTGATTCCTGGGTGATTAATGGCTTGTAAGATAACGACGCTATTTATCAGTCGACTCGACGCTGGGAGTCAGACGCAGGAGCGATCGGCGCACTTGCTCGTCAATTATTTTCTAATCGATTTGTTTTTTAAATTTGGAGCTTGATTAGATTTTAAAAGAGTAATTAAATAGCTTTTTTTAGATTTAAGTGCTCAAATAGTTGCATCACAAGTTTTTGTGCCAACGCTGCAGAGTTCTTTTGTAACATTAGATAATTTGTTTAGAAAAAGAAGAGTAATAATTCGTGATCAGATCATAAACTATGCATGCCTACATTATCAATAAATCAATAATAAATGGAGGCTACATAATCTTGGAAGAGATTATTAAATAAAAAAAAAATAATAATGAATGGACTACGTTATTTGCGTATAATGATTAAATATGAAAAAAGTTTTGTTTTTTTTTTCAAAAATTCTGAGTAAAAGGCCATTAATATTTTTTTCCTGTCATCAAATACGAAAGACGTTTCCTTTACAAAGGAAGTTCAATTTATATTGGTTCTGAGGCAATTCTCACAATACTAGAATTCTTTGTTCTTGCCCGATTAATTTTCTTTTTTGTCAAGCACAGAACAAAGCAGTGCGGTAAGGAAGCAAATTTATATGGTTTTGAGGCTAAGATTTTGAAAATAAGGAAGCAAATTTGTACGATTTAAACAAATGAAATTTGAACATTTTTAGTCTATAGTGAATTAAGGTAAATGTACGTTTTAATTTCAGTAAACTATATTTAACTAATCAAAATTACAAAATAAGCCGTGTTCTTGCTCAGTTAGTTACTTGCTTAGAACAATGTAGACTAGAACTCATTTATACTTTTACATTGCTACGACCTTATTAAATTTAATTTACATTTTGTGCAACAAAGTATTTATTCTAAAAGTCATTTTTAACTGATATAATTTATTAATAAAAATCTTTAAAAAAAATTAAAATATTTTATTAATCAAGATTTTAATATTTAAAATGATAAAATTTTCTGCTTCATTTTTCGAAAAGGAAGAAAACCTGAAGTAAATGGAGTAAGTAGTATGCATCGGTATCACGTCAGACCTTGCCATTATTAGTTCTTTTTACTTGCATGATCGTTAGCATGATATTAGAAAGAAGTGGAAAGCTCAGCGCAGTAGAAAAGAAGCAGCGAATCGAGGATACAAACTGACCCGATATAGTCCTTGGAGCTGATGGAATCCCAGGACATGGCGGTGTTGGATATGTTGAACTTGTCGTGGTAGGTCCAGTCATGGCATCCGCCGGGTCGGTCGACGATTTCAGCGACGGACGCCACCTTGGCCGGGCCCTTGGGCGGGCAGCCGGCCTTGGTGGGCGTCGCGTACGGGCCGCCGCGGCGCTGTTCCAGCTCCACGGCTGCGGCGTCGGGCGGCAGGGAGCCGCCTGGCGTCCACTCGTACTTCCTCCTGCCGCTGCTGCCTCTGCGCCTCTGATGGCCCTCGGCGACGCTTCACCTGGAGCCCCACACGTGCTCCTCGGGATCGTCCGCCACCCACGAGCCGCTCTCCCCGTAATCCCAGACGTGGTGCATCATCCTGCCCGGCTACTGATTTTACGGCACCGGTCAAGATACAACGCTCGCTTCCAGCTGAAAGCAAAGGAGCGACTATTTTTTACTACTTTTCTTTGATTCAGACGGAATGTCAGTTCAGAGTTATACTACTCTTAACAATATATAAATAAAGATATTTCGGTGGATAAGGAGCTTTTGTTTAACAAGAAATTGCTTAATGGTTTAAATTAAAGCCAAATATGCATGGAGGTCAGGAAGGTTATTCATTGCGCTTAAATAACATACAAAGCTAATACACTCTAGAAAATGAATGTACGACTGACTGTAGGAATGTAAGGAAGGTCTGTTAACGGACCTGGCCTTGGGAGGATCCTTTTTGAACGTGCTCCCAAAATAAAGATGTTCCGCATATATGTATCAGCACATCTATATGCCCAATGCGGATTCTTGATAAATACATATATGTATAGGAGACTATTGTAGGGCAACCGTTGGGAAAGAATTCTCATTTGGCCAGTAAATCTTTATGCAGCGGTTCATTTAATGAAGATCATTTCAAAGATTAGGTATAAGGAATGGTTATACGCATACTTTGAGACAACATCTTAGGTTTCATGTAACAAAATATCTTAACAAGTTTTAACAAGTGATACTTTTTTAAAATTACAATTTTATTACAGTCAATTATTATTACCATTCCTTTATAACTCTATACTTATGCTGCTTTCATGTATTTATTTTATTTACATTTTGTGGAGATATTATACAATTCACTTAATTTTATTACATTAAATCTGGCAGTTTTTATTTATTATTCTTATTATTGCTGATTAATAAAGCAGTCAAAATATTTTCAATATTATGTGTATATAATAAAACAAAAGTAAATATTATTAAAATTACACAATAAAATATTTAAAACTGTCACTTCTTGCTTAAATTGGTACTGGTATTAAGTAAAAATTAAAAGAAAAACTGTTTATAATACGCAAAATGTATTCGGATTGTGCCATTAGTTAAATATGGACTCAAACCGTACTAAAATTAAAGGTTGCAATTAAAGGGCATTCATTTTAGCATCTTATACTGTTTGCAATAAGGCAGAGTTTAGTGCGTAATAAAAAATTAAAAGAATTTAAACAAAGACAAGTAATCGTGATACTCCGGCAAAAGAATTAAGTAGGTCAGAGCAATTTCCTTTTTTGTCGTAAACTTCCTTTTTTCCTCTTTTCAAACATAATAGAAAATTTTTAAACTTCATCCATAAAATTTTATACAGCAGGATTCTTCAAAAAGTCATTAAAACTGAATACTGAGTTAAAACTGATAAAGTAATGTACAACTTGTATTAACGTTCAAAAAGATACGTAATTTTAGTTCTGAAATAGTTTTTTGAGCTGCAAAATAAACGAGTATTCTGTATATTCAGCCATAAATTTTAAAAAATATGTAGAAGTGTCAAATTAAAGTATGAAAAATGTTTTTTACTAGACACTATACAACATGAATAAACAGATAAAATAAAGATAAAGAAAAGTTTTGAGCGCTTCTTTGTTACGTTTGTAAAAAATATAGAACAAGTTTTTTACCTTAACTAACGCAAATTATTACGACTTAAATTTTCGTTTCTCACCACTACTTTCTGAGATTATTTTTATTCAGAGGAAACTAAAAATAGGTACTGGCCGATGATGTAAAACAAAGATTTACATTCTGATTTTGTAAGCTACTGCTATTAATCCTCTTAATTTTAAAAAAGAGCAAAAAAATATGTTGATACCTTTCAATGTTCACAAAAAAAAATTCAGTAAAAAGCTTCTTCCAGCAAGTAAGCAAATTCACGAATGTGCAAAGACCAGCCCTTTAAATAGCTCTGCGTATAAAGCTCAATCACTCGAGCAATTTTTAATAAAATTCTCCATTAATAACGTTCCCCTTCAGTCCAGCAGGAAACGTAATCATTCATAAAAGCCAGCGTCAAGTTTGTCCTTCAATCTGCATCGGCGCCGATATCGCCGACTCCCGGCGCGATAAAGCTCCGCAATTCCGAGGGAAGAAAAATCTAAAGTGGGGGAGTAGGAAAAATTGAGTGCGATGATCCGTGCCGGCGAGTCGTTGACCGAGCGTGAATAGCGGCAGTTTTTCTCTGCCCCGGATGAAATAACCCTTCCTCGCGCTCGCGAGTTCGGCGACGCCGCTCGAGGGCGTTCTTCAGCGGCACGTTATGAGCTCTGAGAGCGCGGACGAGTGTCGCTTCGCGATTCGCGAAGGCCGCGTGCAGCTGTGGAAGCTCCGTGCCGGCACTCGACCCGCACCAACCACTCGATTCGTTCCTCGCGTCTTCCCGCTAATAGCTCTGTGATTGCATTCTGCCTGTGCGATTGCGGTTCGGTGGATGCTCTGTACTTTGAGGGGAGCAGGGGGTATTTACTTTTATTGCTTGGCCATTTCTGGACCCTGTCGAGGAGCAGCTCGTTTAATTGGAAGGGTACTTGCTCGAAAGAGGTAGATAATTAGTGGGGCACTTTTTTAAGAATTTCTTGAACTCTAAATTCATTTAAGGGCAAACGAACTTCGACATAAAATTAATTTTATTGTAAGTCGTTTCAAAAAAGTTTTTTTTTTATTAAGTTTCAACACGACAGAAATGGGAATGCAGCATTACATTTATTTACTTGCAGTTTCATTGAAGCGTTTACTTAGTGAAAACAACCCAAGACTCTTTTTTAAACTGGGTTTAAACTATAAAAATAAAAAATTAAATTTCTTTTAAACGGTATTACGAGTAGTCTAAAAAAAGCTAGTTTCTTGCAAAAGTTTTTTAAACGATGGACGTTTATTTACAAACCAAACTTTTTAAAAAAGTTTCACTCTTTACATTTCATGTTATACTGTCAATTTTTATGACATTTTGATATACTTTGTAAGACACGTGATTAACTTTTTTATAGTCATCCTTTTCAGCAACAAAAAATGTCAGTATTTGTTGAATAAAACTCTTTTAGAAAAGTAGTAAAGTTAAATTTTTTATTAGTCGTTATGTACATCATTTATTTAAAATTTATTTTAGTTTAATAAAAATAAAGTTCAATACTTTCTTTTGTACTAAAAGTGTTTTTATTTCATATTTTTACTCTTTATTCTTCATAATAGATCTACTAGGTAAAATTAAAAACTAAAAGTATAAAAAAGCTGATGAGAATTTTAAAAAACTCCTTTTTTCTTGTTAAAATACTTTTACACAAAACGGAGGTTAATCAAAATAAATTTCTCGCATCGATTGTTTTTTAATACTATAAAATAAAAACATTTTAAGAGAATTACCTTGAATTCTTATCAAAGCACAAAATTAAAGTATAATTCAATTTTTAATATAATTAAAAATTAACATTATAAAGTATTGAAGCATTGAAGTACTGACATGAGTCACAATTTAAATAATTGTTTAATATTCAAAATTACTTATTTTGAATTGATTGACTTTATTGTCAATGGCACTTAATAATTGTTAATAGGAAAGATTTGAAATTAATTCGACATAGTACGTTCATCAAAATTTATAGAGACAAAGACAATCAAATTTTAATTTAATTATTCATTTAACTATTTTCTTGCTTTTAGGCATCAAATGACATTGCCTTGCAAGTTGAGCATAAAGTAAAATATGAAAGAAGTTTCACAATAATGTTTTTATGAATAGCGGTGAAATGAAATTTCCTTTCTTGTTAGTTAATACACTTATAACGCTACAAGTTCAGATTTCTTGATATAAGACATAAAAATAAAAGTTTACTATCCCAATGTTTCAAACTCCACTTTGCACTCTCCTAACTATAGTTTCTTAGGAAAGCGAAAATATCGTAAAAAGTAAGGCCAGAAATCTCAGACTTTCTTCTATTCATGTTTGTAAGATGTGAGTCTTAAGAAACATAAGTTCTTCTTTTCAAACACGTACAACTTCAAATTTAGCAAGCGCTGCGGTAACTTACATTTTTGTTACATTTGAAAATTGAAAGATTTAAGAGATAAAATAGTCGAACTATTGCTCTGCAAAGTAAGCCAGTTCTTATCCTTATAATTTTCAAGCATCTGCAACGTACAAACTTCTGAAATTCTTAATATAAGTATTCTCAAAGATATTTCTTCAAAATTTTCGTTAAAATCAATCATAAATTAAAAATCATTTTTTATGACTTTAAAAAAGTTAATTGAATGTCGGAACTCGGTTTCCGCGAAGACATCCACCTACGGTTTGCTCCAAGTATCAGTAATTCTCACTACAAACTTTGGAGCATAGAAATTGCGTTATCTAAATTTGATACTTTGCGAACTGCATGAAGTTCTATCAAGGTGGAATCTAGTTATAAGTGCTCTAATGAGTTCTGGAAAGGTACGATCTTTCCAGCGGGAACAGTCACTACAGTATATTACAAATGTCAAAACTTTTGGGAATTTAATATAATTCAATCTGCGCTTAGGGTGATTTTTCAAAAAATTATCTAACATCGCGTTATCTTTTTCCCTCTGCATCTATGAAAAGATAAACTTTGCATTGTTTCGCTCTGACCATCCATTTCAATTTCAACATTACCATGAGAGGTTTTATTTTGCATGAAACACTTCAAGTGCATAACTCGGCTTTCATGATTTATCACAGCGAACGTATCATACTTTATGCTGAAATATAAATTTGGTATGTGAATTTACAAAATAAAACGGGAGTCATTTAAGTAATATTTTAAAGCGTCAAATATTTTAATGCGAGCTTTCACGATTGTATCTATATTAAAGTGATTAAAAGAATAAGTTCAATTGACGCCATAACAATTTTTAGAAAAAGATTTAATTTAATCCTGCACTAATATATTAACTGTTTAATCACTTTAAGTAGCAGTCTTGAGTTTAATCATTTTAAAGCATTCAATGTATTCAATTATTTCGTTAATTTAAAATTTAATATCCACAATTTACATAATGCACCTCTTATATTATATCAAAGTTAATCTCAACGTCAGCTACTTAAAACCAGCAACACAATATTTTCTAATTAAAAAGGTTAAATGCACTGAGAGCGTTAAGTCGTTACAGACGGATGAGCTAATCCCTCGTAGATCCCGAAGCAAAGCAACGCTTTTAGCACAGACGGCCGAGCAGCGTTTAAAATTTATCCGCAACCTCGCACAAGACGGACTGGCAAGTTCAGGTGAGTCGCGTGCAAGTTGAATGTTAACGGACCCAAGGTAAAAGTGACGCGATAAGACCTTCAATAAAAGCGTGCATCATCCTGCGAGTGTATACATTTTCCCTCTCCCCCCGACTGTTCGAGGCGGGCTTTCAAGCTCTTCCCTCCTCTTCCTTCGGCTTTAACGCTCGCACAAACCGATCGAAATCACCAGCTGCACCGTCAGCACTTCACACAGCGCGGTGTCACTTTCACAGTCGCAAGGTCGTCGCGTACACACTGAATCAGCTGACCGCCCGACGGCTGATCTCTGCAGTTTTGCCCCTTCGAGGAAACAGCCGAGAAAGTCGGGGAGAAAAGTGACGACAGACGCGATGGACATTTATGACTCGGAAGAGTGGAGGGAAAATGGGATTGGATATGAAAGCGCTAAAGGACGTTTCGGGGAAAAAAAAATTGATTTCCAGCGGATGTGTAGCAGTTACTGTCGGATATGTGGGTCTGCAAGGCCAGATGAAGGATTTTTCTGCCGAATCAGCTGTTCGTATGCGGTGCGCAGCTTGTTTTACGTCTTTCCACTTTTAGTGGCATGAGACGCGAGCTTTTTTTTTATGAATTCCTTTCATTTATTACAAAAGCTTTTGGCGAAAATATTTTGTTTTTTTAAATTTATTCGTTACAATGGCCAAAAGCACTTTTTCTTGCAGTAAATAAAATTGGGAATATATATTTAAGCAAACAATTAGTAGCAATCGATTTTGCAAACCAAAAATCCACCATCTAAAAAAAAAAAAAAAAAAAAAAAAAAAAAAAAATGAAACGACAAATGCGTGAACCAATTCTTAATTCTAAAAAACAATCCAAGAGCACCTCGGCACAGAAGGACGAGAATCACCTGAGCAAAACGAGTTGCGAGATCTACTCGGCGGCAAGTCGCTCGAAGGACACTTTAGCGGTAGTCGAAGCTCGCGGGTAACGAGATAAAAGTGCGCGCAATGTATATGCTTGCAAAAGCGCGAACGAGCCGATTGGAGGAAGCGCAAAATTCGGGGAGCGCTCGCGGGGCGCACCGGCACTGGTCGGGTCAGAACTGTCGCGCCCGAACCGCAGCAGCCTGCAACACGCGACCCTACGAAACGCTCCCTCCCTCACCCCCTCGCGCCCCCCTCGCGTGTGCGCACATAGCCAGACTCCCGCACACGCGCGGAGCCTCATCCCTTTTGCTCTCTCTCTTTCTCTCCCCCCCCCTCCCTTTCTCTCTCTCTCTCTCTCTCTCTCGGTTGGAGCTCGAGTTCGCTTCTCCTCTGGCCGAAGTGCGTTTTTTGCGCGCTCCTTCCTCTCTCTCTCTCTCTCTCTCTCTCTCTCTCTCTCTCTCTCTCTCTCTTTATTCCGCCTTTTTTATTATTCACCCCCTTCGAGTTTCGGAGGGAGGTGCCGCGCCAACGTTCTCCTGTGTTTTTTTCCCGAGGATCTCAATTATCTCCACTTCGAGCGCCTGTCGATCCTGCGCTTTGTCCGCCTTCTTTATCCGCTCCTATATCATTTTGTTGTTTGTGTTTGCGCTTCGCCTTTTATGAAGACAATTTATGGAAATATATTTGCGACGACGCGAATCTTAAAAGTGCGAGAGAAGCGAAATCTCGGGGAGTTTTTTTTTTTTTAAATGAGTCGGAATTTGTGTTATTGAGTTGAATTAATTTTCAACTAATCGCTTGGAACGCTTTAGTAAGTTAGGGAATCGAATTATCCTTTAGATGATCGATAATATTAAGCGTCAGCGCTTAAATTGTTGACTGCACTCTGTGCAATTTCATCGGTTAGGTGTTATTGCGCATTTAACGAAGTGAATAGGAGGCGGGGTACGATGTTTTGTGCAGCAGTCTGCGATAATTCTGACGTGTTCGCTACTTGGGGTGGGTTTACCCGGCAGTGGGTTTTTCCAGAGAAATCTTTTTTTTAGGTGTACGTTAATAAGGTCGGGACGTCTCTCGTTTATTTTATTCCAATTTCTTATTTGTAGGTATATATTTATATAAAACATGCTGTGATACTTTTTTTTTTTAATTATGGAGCAATAACAAATATATAAGTTTTATTAATTTCAGCTTTTTAAAACTTTGAAATTTTGAGTTTGTAATGTACCTATAAAATATAATAGCGAAAAATAAAAGATAATGTACATAGTTAAAATTTTCGAAATACATCGTAGAATGCGCTGTTCCAAATAGGATTGATTTATTCGATGGCTTGGATGCTTGGCTCAAAGCATCATAGATACTTTCGAAAGTGTTCGAGTAATTCGAAGCATTTGAAAATTTCCACTCTTAACACTCCATTTCACGACATAATAGCCACATATTTGAATTGAATTTGAAAATCTGATACGTTATCCCAGCAAAAATTCTGCGAGACTACTTTTCCATTTCTTTTTCTGTTGCTACCCCTTAATCCTTAATTTAATTTGGCATGTCCTTGTTTGAACTTTATCCTAGAATTAGTGAAAATTTCGAAATAAAACTTTCGGTTTAATTGTAGTTCGAAATTTTCATTTTAAGTTAAACTTATAATAACATAAAGCATTCTAGATATAATTTATATGTTTGTATAAAATTCATTACGTAATGTTTGTATAAAAGTTATTAATTTTTACATTACATTGCAGCCATGTTAAAGTGATAAAAACTTTCGTAAAATAAATTATAAAATAACTTTTATCATTTTATAATGCAATAAAGTATAGCGAAGAGTGGCTGTGTATTACATCAACCATATCGTAAATTAGCGAGCTTCTGAAAAGAGAATACTTAATCGAGACTTTGATCCATATAAATTTGGTTCGTCAATTTATAATGCATTCAACCATTACTTTCTATTCCAGCTTGCATTCAGTAAATCATTTGCCTCCACCTAATTTCACGCGAGTAATTTAAATTTGATTTATTACCTTTAGCCACATTAAATAAACTCGCTCCTCGAGAATCTCTCCGGAATCTTCGAGGCAAAGCCTAGAGGTCGCGTAAATTTTATCATTCCGAAGCAAACTTCTTTCGGCGAAAAGGCTGCCGGTAAAAAGGCAGCTCTTACGTCGCAGCCTCGGTTTTCAGCGCCGCCAAAGCTTTCGTACATCTATGTTATCCGGTCTATCGGCCGCCCGTCTGAAAAGAGCGGAAGAGAGCTTTCCTCATAAATAAACGCGTCGATAAAAATATAATGTCCGGAAATATTTCTCGGGCAGCCGGCGACATTATGCCGCCTTTTTTTATTCCGCCGGATTCTTCGAGGACATTATACAGTCCCCTCGCGAGCGGAGTATGTGAATTTTTCACCAGCCGAGTGACTCACTAGGGGTCGAAGATCTTCTTGAAAGATTTTGCCGAGTATAAAGTTTTCGTTGCCTTGGAGTAAATAAAATTTATAAGAGCGAATAAAGCTCATCCGAGAGTGGTGTGTTAGTAAGTTTATCCGTTTTTAGGCGAATAATAAGTTGCGCTCTGGATGATTTTCTTATTGGATTCGAAGTTTTTTCACATTTTTGAAATGAACAAAATTAATTTGGTAATTGAATTTGTTTTTCTTGCGATCCGTATAAGATTCAAGCACGTTCGATAAATGCTGTCAGAAATAATGTGAAAGCTAAGAGTGCAATTCGATCTCACATACTTCGCTATTATGAACCAATAATTTATCTTTGAAGATATCTCACGAACGATAGAAAATTCCTACTCGAGTTCGAAAGCCTCTTTTAAATTCGAACCTCCACATTTTCGCGTCTTTTAAGGCGAAATTATACTTCATATTTGACGTAGAATAATCCTTTGTCCTCATAATTCAGACTTTGAAAGTCCAAATTAAATTAATATTAAATTTTTCTATATATATTAAAATTATTAATAAGTTTTGAATTCGCTTTTTAAGTTTCAAGTTCTTCTTTTTAAAGATGATTTGCGCAGCACATCCGGTTTACTTATTCTTTGTCTACAATACATATATGGCTCATTTTCTTCTCTTTTTTTTGCCCATTACGCGTGTGCCTTAGAATGGAGTCATTGGGGAGGTTTTACGAACCAGTTTTTATGCGGCCTTAAAATTTTTTCTGCTTCAGCCCTCTGGGAGATCTCTTTCTGGCCATTTGCGTTATTATTTTTTGTCGAGTTTCTTTAACATTTCTTTCAAACGTTTACCGTAGCAGTATATGTAATGCACTCTAACTTTTAGTGAACTAGAAAATTCATGCAGATTATGAATGGCTTAGCTGTCATGTTTGCTTTCGCAATTAAGTAAGCGTCCGTTTTTTACTAATTATTTTTTAGATGGTTAAATAGCGCATACATATTTTTTTGATGGATAAAAATTTCATACTGCGTGAGGATATCTTTTGCAAGCATGAAAGCTTTAACGTTTTGCATATTAATGCGAAATCCAAATTAATGCCGTTCCTATTATAAGCCAATTGATTAAAGAGTCGATTTTCAATTAGCTGATTAATTGAAACCCACTTTGAGGTAAAACTAAAATGCGCAATCATAAGAGAGCTTCAATGATAATAAATGTCTCGGCTCGAATTTGTGCTTATTAAAAATAATTGAATAAATGATAGAGGAGTCGACTAAAGTTCAGTGTGATCTCCTCAACAGAGGCGCTCGTACAGTTATAACTGAACATCACAGTAGGCAAACTCGTTCAATTATTCAATTATATTTCGCGTCTCCTATTCAAGATCAAATGGTATGCTAAAATATATACTTGCGAAAGAGAGTATAATTAGCATTGCATCATATTTATTAACTATTTAGAATAGAGAGAGAGAGAGAGAGAGAGAGAGAGAGAGAAAGCGGAGTGATCTTTATTGTCTATATACAGATCGTAAAATTTAGCGAATGTTGCTGAATAAATTAACCAACAAGCGATGTTCTGCCAATAGCCTCTAAACTGACTTCTAATCTAATTGCAGCAGACGTCGACGCGCGAAGCGCACACATTAAACCTAAAATTATAAAATATTATGCAAAAAAGTATGTCGCACGATTTATATACTTTTATAAAAAGTATAAAGGATTTTATATAATTTTATATAAAATTCAGCTTTTATGCTTTATGAAGCACAAATGATGCATTTTATATTTTTGGAAAAGCATAAAAAGTGCAAATTATGCTTTAGAAAAGAATACATTTATTTTCGTAAATCAAAAAGTAAAGTTCTAATGTTTTATGTTTTTGGAAAAGTATATTAACAAATCCTCGATCTTCGATACATTCTGCACGCTCATGCTAAGGTGGTTCCATCGCCTCTTGAATCTGTTCACTGGTGCATTGAATGCAAAAACCATGGTTTGTGCAACCCTCCATAAGGACATTATTCCCTTTACGAATTGGGTGCACAGGGACTCTTGCAGGGAAGAGGCAAGCCTCTTCTTCTGACGAGACGAGGTTTTTAATGATCTTATGTGAAGAAAGGTAAATCATAATAACGGTAGCGGTGAAGACCAGGTTGTATTTGCTCATCAGTGGCGGGTAATCATGATCAGTAAAATACATGGGCTTGCCACTTTTGAAAGTCACTCGTCTGACCAGACGATGAATAACTCCGTCGAGGGAACGGAAATGTATAGCGCTATATAGACCGATGCATAAGTAAAATGCGGTAATAAGTGTTTTGAAAAGGTAGACTAGAGTCTCGGGGCGCTTAAAGTCCTTGGTCGGAAAATAAATCCCAACAATCGAAGTGCTTTATCTGTACACCTTACTGTCAAAATCGCCCGAGTTTCACTCAAATTTAGTGGTAATTTTTTACCAAAATTTTTCTGCGTGTATCATCCTAAACTGCAACGTGAAGTCATTAATGATCCCTCAATAATTTCACGAAATTCTCGGTTAATTATTAAATTGCAGTTATCCTGACCAACTAATAACTCGGGCGCCGCGTTATAAGCATTTGTTATTACTCCCATTCGTTGTTGACAAAGATTTACGATTTCTTTCCTCAAATATTTGTTAGGCAGTGCGAGATTATCGACTACTAACGCGCCTGAAATTAAAAAGGACTTTGTTTCTCCAACAATTTTTATTAACTTTTTCATTTAGGACGATCTCTAATTCAGGATTTCCAACATCGCATAAAGCAACCGTGTCCTGTAACCGCTCAGCACCGACTTCATCGACAATTTTTGAATCTATTAATGTAACTGATGAACCTTCATCTAATAGGACGAAAACGACTTTTTCAGCGCGCGCTCCAATTACTCGAATTGGGAGAATTTTCAAAGTGCGCCGGAAGTTAGTCATGTTTGATTAAAAACAGGCGTTGACGTATTTTCGGCATTCTTACTAGAGCTTTTTTTCTGTTTATCTTTATTTACTGACGAATCACAAAACTGCAAGAGTTCGTTATGCTTTCAGTGACAGCGGTTGCAGGGTTCTTTCTTGTATTTATCCCGTGTGTGTCCCTCTTGAAGACAAATGAAGCATAAACGAGCTGTTTTAATTATTTTCCAACGCTGGGCTACTGAGCTTTTCGAAAAGTCATGACACAAAGTTCTTTTATGTCTCCTTCGTCCGAGGCATAGGCATAGAAGAAATAGACTGCGGATGGCGGTAGGGGAAAGTGGGACTCGTTAAGGTGGCTTCGGCACGTGGTGCCGTATCAAGTCGGGGCCCCAGTGGGCACCTTCTTTGTTTTTGACAATTTTTAAAATTTCAATTTTAGTGATTACCTCCGAACTACTGTAATAGTCTTAAAAAATCCTAGTTTCGTTAAAATATGAAAAAAATTGCCATTCTTATTGCTTGTGCATTTGTCTGCTCTTAGTGCGCATGCGCAGAAGCATGTTTACAAAGTTCATTGCTAATATCTCTTTAATTTGATCGTTT
>UCOM01001394.1:0-42341 GCA_900474385.1 Ormyrus pomaceus
TAAGTAGATTTTTTATGTTATTTTAATGGTCATTCTTTGTTTGACTATAACTTTTGAACAAATAAAGATTTTTGGATATCTTTTTTTTTAATCGATAGGATTTGATCACACCTTTCAAATGCGGGGAGTTAAAATACTGTATCGTTAATAATTGAGAAGTTGTCGTATACTCTCCTTGTTAGTATTGTGAAAAAGTTCCTGTTTTTTCTTTATCTCATCGCGATGAGTTATTAGTATTATTTTTTTTATTTATTTATTTATTTTTTTTTTTTTTTTGTGAAACTGAGATTGTATTTTTAAAAGTATTATGTAAAGATACGCAGGATTTTTTATTGATTGATGTTTGAATATTGATTCGAGAATTCTGTTTGAATCAAACTTGTGATTTGTAAAGCTTATATGGTTTGTAAAAAACTTTTGAGATCAAATTAAAATAAAGGCGATAAATTTAGCTTCTATTAGTTTTTATTAATTTATTCATTTTTCTTTAATAACCATTTATAATCTCTCTCTCTCTCTCTCTCTCTATCTCTCTCCCTCCCTCTCTCTCTCTCTCTCTCTCTCTCTCTCTCTCTCTCTCTTTCCATTCTTTATTTCAAATTTACTCTTATCCAGTAATCGATGCTTCCAATAAGTTCGTACTTCGTGAAAAAAGTAATAAAGTTACGATAAAATTAATAATGTTTCCTTCTTCATTTATTTGTTTAATTAGTTGCCTTTACTTCATTCTTTCCCCCCGCCATTTGCTGTTTCTGCACCTCTCGGAGTCGATATGCCGTGGAAAAAAACTTTGTAACACGTTACAATATTTCGGAAATTTCTTGGGCAAAAGTTTTGATTTCGGTGTTAGTTTTTTGTAAAGTTTGTATTGACCGTTTTCTATCACGAATCGATAAAAGATTTTCTATGACACTTTCCTTCACAATAAGCGACTGTGTATAACGTACCAACTTTAAACATTTATATTTTCAGTTCTTTTCGGGGAAATTGGCTGAAATTTGAATAGTACATAAATAATGTTGCCAAAAAGCCAGGGTTAAATTTTTATAGACATCGTATTGAAGATAAAAATCGTTCCAACCACCTTAATTTAAGAGTTATAATCTTCTTAAAAAGAAAGATACGTATTTGTTCAAAACAAAAGAAAAATAATCGCTAGACTAACTTTTTTCTCTGAAATTATAGGTATTTTCATGCTCTTTAAAATGGATTTCGTTAGATTCAAATAGGGGAGACCCGGGCAAGACGGACCACTTAAAGAAAAACGAATAAAAAATGGATTCAAGAAAGGAAAATATAATCAATTAAAAATTTTTTCTAAAGTAGACATCAAAATAAATAAGCTCATGCAACCATAGCGATGAATTATTGCGTAAACATATAATAAAAAATTTTTGAAAAACTTTTGAAATTTTGAGAATTTCTAAAAAAATAGCCGGGCAAAACGGACACCCTCAGGAAAAATCAATAAGAATTGGCTAAATAAGCAACTTTGATCATATTTCTATATACATTTGTTTATAGAGGTTTATAGCAACCGACGGGTATTCTACATAAACCTATCTCGTTCGCACCTGTGGAAAATTACGACGGTAGGCATAAACGAAGTTTTTCTCTCACTCTTCGTAACAGCAATATCAGAAATAATAGGGGGTATCCGTTTTGCCCGCTACGACCATCTTGCCCGGGTCACCCCTATCTCAATCCTATCATTAAAAAAAAATTAAATTAAATTTTTCGAAAATCGAAAATTCACTATAACACGATAACAAATCAGCGGAACAAAAAAAGAAAATTTTAGACCCGCACACACACAAACTCGATACATCGAGACAGTCATTTTTGAAAAACCATTTATTCTTATTCCTGACACATCAAAATACAATTATAACAGGTTTTTAGAACAACTCCAAAAATTACTATCACAAAGCTTCCTCTAGGAGGAAGCAATTAGCAATCGATCCTAAATAACGGCATTGAAAGAATGAAAATGGAGTTTTTCAGAGAAACCCGCCTATATATCTTACACTCTACTTTTCCCGCAGCGAAGGCGGTGAAATCATTATCTTCAATTATAAGCATCTAAATTGCGGAGCATTAATTGTAATAAAACAATTTGGCCTTTTCTTCGCGCTCTGGCATATCGCAACGATCGATCATTAGAGGCGGAAAAGCAGATCTAAAAATAAGCATAAATCTCCGAGCGTTCGAATATATATAACACACACACTGGT
Source organism: Ormyrus pomaceus (assembly GCA_900474385.1). NCBI lineage: Eukaryota > Metazoa > Arthropoda > Insecta > Hymenoptera > Ormyridae > Ormyrus > Ormyrus pomaceus. Next base: position 2,235 of record UCOM01001394.1, read on the forward strand.
CTGGTAGCAATCCTGCGCAGCATTAACGGCGCAAGGTATAAATCTAAAATTAAACAACAGCCAAAGAGAAGAGCACCGCGGGGAGAAAAAGGGCAAAAATTTATTGTTCTAACAGCATATACACAGCAGAGGCCGCGGCTTGGCTACCTGGCGGATAAAGAACGCACCGCGTAAATAACGAGAGCGCGGCTGCAATTGTCGGCGCATCCCGTTTAATAAGAGCAGGACATTAACCTTGTTTCGGAATTCCACTCGTTACTCCTTTACAACTACATTCCCGGTTACGCCTCGACGCGGCGGCGCATCGCGCCCGGGTACTTACTCCTCCCCCCCCCCCTCCCCTCACCCGTTCCCGCTCAATTACCTCAGTTGGGCGCGGCCCAACTGCGAGCCCGGCTCGGACGTGCTTGAGTCAAAAACTGAGCTATGCGCCCGGCGAGCCTCTAAAGATGCGTTCAAATTGCTGGAGGAGAGTTTTTTGTGCCCCGCTCCAGTTTGGCAGGAGAGTAGGAAGTTGAGTTATTGGCTGTTTAAACCGTGAAATGTAGTGGGACCTTGAGAATCGAGGGCTAAAAATAGTACGGGTGTATGTCGATAAGTATAGCTAATTTTGAACTCGTTTTCATGGCTTTTTCAAGTGGGGAGTGGTTTTCTTTGATATTTTTTAATCTAAACGAATCAATCTTCGAGAAAAACCGGTCTTGAAGAAAAATTCGAAAGGCTTCTCGTTCATTATAGCTAATTTTATGAAGCATGCAGCAAATGCATGAAACAAACAATTTGGAAAATTTTAATGATAGCATATCATTGTAATCATGAATTGCTACTTATAATATTTTTCAGTCTTTTAATTACATTAGAATATCATAAATATAAACTCTTATACAATTTTGTTTTCTTGTCGAAAAACTTTGAACCGCGGAAGGATCATTGAGATAAAAGTGCTTAAAAAATTTACGATGTACGTCCGTATGATGGTGTGCACTTAGGATTTCACAAGAAAGCAATGATCGATTTTGATCTCGGGTCAAGTTAATATTTTTCTATTTTGAGGACGCTTCCAAGCCCAACAAAATTTTTTCTATTTAGTTGATTTTCTTCTCGTTTTATGGCCAAAAGGCTTTTTTTTAAATTTTACATTTTAATAGGTTTTTTTTTATATACGATTATATAACGTTAAAACATAATAACACTTTTACTTTTAATTAGTTTATTCAATTTACATCTGTGAAAATATTTAATATAATTTCACGAAATTTTTATCAGTGATTATTTTATTTTATTCTGTCAACATTTTAAGAAGTTTCTTGCCACTGTGAACGCACTCTTACTAATATTTAGAGTCATTTTAAACCAGTTCATGAAAAAAACGGCTTAGTTGATAAACAATAATAAAACTAAAAATCAATCAATCATCATGAAACTTTGCACATATACATACATTAGGAACAGCTTTTTTAAACGATTGATTCGAGTTTGTTGTTTCGGAAAAATCATTTATAAGTAATTTGAAAAATGTAAGAGATTAAACTTCTTTTATGATTTTTTTTAAATTTTAATTCTAATCATAACAATGTTTTTATATTTCATTTATTACTGCTATTATAATATACTTTCCATTTTCGTAAAATTAGAAGTAAAAATTAATAATTTGTTTATTCGGCGTATAAATAGTTATACAATGAAACAAAAAATTAAGTTTGAGAAAGTAGCAATGGATCAATGTCTGTTTTTTAAGATGTTTCAATAAGTTTTATTTGCATCAAATTTCTGAAATCGAGATCACTTGTTTTTCCATCGAAATCACACGCAAAAGCGATTAAAATTATTTTGGGGCAAATTTATTTGAATCGTTGGTAAAGCATAGAAAATATGCATCGACAGTTGGAACGCTTGCAAGATAAGCTTTTGCGATAAATAGCTGTAGCCTAAACGGTATATAGATTCGAGAGAAAAATATAAGGTGGTGCAAGTAGCCTTGAAACAGCTGTTCCAATTGCATGCCTTACACGCGATATTCAGATGTATCTCTTACGGAGGCCATAATGCATGTAGTCATGCCCTGAACTCTCGCGAGTGCGATTAACGCTAAATCGCGATTGAAAGATGAGATCGATGAGATGGAAATCAAAGTCCTCGGTGCAGACCGAGGAGTAAAAATGCCGCATAGTATCGTATTTACGATCTGTCGTCGGCACTACCGGCATTTGTACTTGTATCGACTGATGTACGTTCGGCGTCCAGCTGTACTCATTTGTCCCGTAGAAAACTGTCGATGTTGAAATATTGGTAAAGTGGATAGTAATTACTCACATTGTTTTCAAATTGAAGCGTACATGAGCTCTCGCGATGCACTTGTTATTCAAATGATAATTGTTTGGTTTCAATACAAAATTCTAGCACAAGTCGATTTGGCAACATCGATCGAACACAATTAAGTAAACGAAAAAAACGCATTTCTTGTTCGAAATGAGTTCTCATTGTTGGGGTATCACAATAAAGGAAGTAAAAACCTTTTTAATAAAAAAAAAGAAAAAACACAAAAGTAAAAGTATAATAAACACGTTCGAAAAACCAGTTTCCATTTCCTCGCAGAGCTTTAAAAATCTAAACGTTCTGTTTCACTCGGCCAGCGTGTACTATACCGCATTAAACTTTATTAGCTCTGATACTCGTGTAACGTATTAATTACTGCGCGTAAATTAAAAACATAAATAACTCCATTTCACCCGCCAAAAGTTATAATTGCCCCGATAGGAAAGGACCGATTCGATTTCAGGAGTAAATCACGAGGCCGCCGAAGAAAAACAGACAGGCTCGCGGGTGGCGGCTCGGCGAGGAAAGCAGGAAAACAAACGCGGCGGTAAAAATTCGTCATATAGAAAGTCCATCGGCGCGGCCGGCGAGAACCGCGACGGCGGCCAATGCGAGATCGCGGAGTTGTATATCGGCGAGCGTAACTGTTCCGGAGGCGAGCTATTTCCGGTCCGGCCTTGTCGTTCGTGACTCGAGCGCAGCTGTTTAAAAGGCTCCCGCGAATTGTTCTAACCTCGACGGTTAGATCAGCCTGCAGGGCTGCAGCGATTCTTTTTTTCGATCGAGACGCACAGAAGAAATGTCATTTGGCCGCAAAGTCCTTCGTTTCAGGTACTAATTCTTACTTTGGCGCCGATGGTTTTATTGCTCTTTCTTAGTGCGCGATTCGAGTTTTTAGCATAAGTTTCAAAAGTTTTCAAAAGCAGCGGAAACCGCTTTCAACGGTTTTGTTGGGCTCTTGGATCAAAAAATTTAGTAGGCTTGAGGAAGGAAGCTGGATGCATAATTAGTGTTAAGAACTTTTCGTTGACGGTAACAAGAAGAATTAATAAACAAGTCGTTTATTGCCATTTTTATAAAGCTGCAATAAAACAAAGAACTAGAAAGTTACTTTCTTCGGTGAACTTGATTTAATGGATTGCAATATAATTTATTAGAGATTTATAATTATTAACTGAAGCGCGGTTTGAGAACATTTATCGAATGTTTACTTTGAAAACAGATTGATTCGACATAAATAATATTTGCAAAATTAGTATATAAATAAAACTAATACTTGAAATAATAAAAGTTTATAAATGTTTTACTAAACCAAAGAATGTAACAATGCAAAATTTCATTTGTATTCCCTAACGAATATAACGATCTGAATAAATCCCTGTAATTACAACGGGATAAAGGTTTAAACCTTGTTGGAAGTTTTCATTATTTTATTTGGCCAATTTTTGGCGAATTGTTTGTAGATTGGCCAAATTTGTTCAGCTATTAGTGAAGGGATTAAAAAAAATTGTGAAATTTCCAACAGGGAAGATGATACGTATTTTCGAACTGTACAACGTCAAATAACTGCAGTGAAGTATGACGAAAATTTTCCCTCTTTCCCCGAAAATCAACATTTCCTGCAGTACAGTCTCGATTGTAATTTGAGGTGCGCCTATCAGTATGTAAAGATTAGTCAGCTCCACAACTCTGTCGATATCCAATCTAATTTTAAACGTTCCGCCGTAAACTCGCGCTCCAATCGAGATTTCAGCCGCGCGAATTAAGCGCGTAAACAAAACTCCTCTCTGCATATTCCCCTGGCAAAAGAAAGGAACCAAAGCAAACACAGAATTGCCCCGTTGTTCGGGCGGCTCGCTAAGTGCCATTAATTGAAAGCGTGCCGCACGTCTCGCGAGGCGAAGTGCGGGAAAACATCACCTAGAACCAATGACCTACACTCGGCGTGCAGCCACACAATCGACAATCGCGCCCGGCCATTAGGAATCGAGATCGAACGTGCAGCAGCCGAGCGTATACCCGGTAAATAATGGGTAACCTCCGTAATGAGATGCGGGACTTTCACCCCCGAGGGCTCTACTCGCGGCCGGCTTCTCGCGCGCAAAGGGCACGGAAGCCGTAGGCTCGACTTCTATCGAAGGTTATATTGGCGTCGTTTTCCTCCCGCCGGCAGTTTCGAGATCTCCCGCTCGTCGAGGATCGTTTGCGGAGCGAATAAAAGATTTGGGGGCGGAGCTGAATTCCTTCGGATCACTTGGGAAATATTTTGAAATCTAATAATTCGGGCGCGCTCGCGCTGTTATTTCGATTCGTGCAATCTTTCTTTTACAGCGATTTCGTAAACGGCGAGTGCTCGGTTATACGCAGTTTTGGAAATGGGGAATGCGAGCCAATTTATAACAGAGCTACGATTCGCGCTTGATGAATCAATTTTTATTGTCGGGTAAATACGTGTTGTTTGTACAACAAGGAAATCGCGGCAATGATTAATCATATATATTATACGCTTTAGCACCCCATATAGTTCGATCGCGGTTAATTGAAGCGGTCGCCCGAGCAAATTACTTCGTGACGTAACTACGTCTCTCAAACTCAATATTAATTTAGAGAAACACTCGGAGACTTTCTAAGCCGCGCTGCTGGAATCCGTGTGAAGTCTGCAATCACCTCGCGCAAAAGCTATCCGCGGATCGAGCTATCAAAGTCTCAAGTGTATATACAGAAAATCTCTGCCGAATCGCTTTTCTCGGAGGGGGCAATAACGGTTAATCCGCCGCGAAAGAATCTTGCATTAACAACTTTATGGCTAATCATTCGATTAGTTGCGTAAGGTCGAATCGGCCGCTTTTATGCAAATTCTAAGATAAACGATACTTCCACGAAACGCGCGAATTAGAAATAAGTCAGTAAACCCGACGCTGCGTGCACCTCCGCGCGGTGCTAAATTACAAAACTCGCGAGTTTGTGCGAAAGCGAAAATCGATCCCCCCTCCGCGTTTATGTAACGAAAGCATCGAAATGCGAAGTATGAGTCGAAAGAGAGGAAGAGCCGCCTCTGTACGCTCAATTACATAAAAGAGCAGCGTAATAGCCGCGCACACGAGTCGTCGAAAGTTCAAAGAGAAAAAGGCAATTAATAAAGCCGTGCGCAGGTCACGCGGGGGAGAGGCTGCGTGGCCATTGTCTCGGAAAAAAGGCCGGCTCGCTCTCGGCGATCGTCGAGCGTTGCGCAATGCGCGCGGAACGAAACGAAGTACATCGACGTAACGTCGCGCGCCGGGCACATCTCTCGGCGCGACTCTCGAAATTTATCCCCCGCCGCTATAGCGTGCATATAATAAATCCGCGCGCGCACCGATATACAGCCGAAGATCGCCGGGGAGATAGCGGCAGAGCGGGCCGCGTGTTTGCCCTCTCGCGAACACCCAATAACGCGCGTCTCGCGGTCGTTAGCCGATTATGCGCGCGGAATCGGCGCGGATTCGCGCGTCGCGCCGCTAATGGTGAATTATGCGCGGTGCCGTTTTCCTCTCGTTACGGCGTGGGTTTATACCCGCGGGATTTGGCTTATGGCCACCTGCGCGCGTGTACTTGTACGTGCGAAGCTTGCAGGAGCTCGATATTATGTGCTTTTCGGAAACGGTATCGGGCCATTGGAATGCGGTTTTCTTCAGTTCGCGCGTTGGATATATGGGGGTCGGTGCCTGGTCGCCGACTTGGTAATGGGAACTTCGTTCGAAATTGTTTTTAAATTGGCTTAATTAAAATTACATAATGCCAGAGGTTAATCTTGCGATTGAAATTTCAATTCGACGAGCGTGCGTTTAATACGTCAAGAGTCTTAAATTTATTATCTGATTGTTTATCTGATTTTTATTACTGTTTATTTAACTTGATTAATTTAGTTTAACAATATATCTGAAGTAATGAGTGCTTTTGTTAAGCAAATGCTAAACCGTACATTGCAATATTACATGCCGACCAGGTTAGTTATTACAATGAACCAATAAAATCAAATGAACGCGAGCATTAAAAATTAATCATTCATTTGCATCATTCTTTCGCGAAAGCTGTTTCTGAGAAACGACTTTAGACTGTGATAAAAACCTAACAATTTGAGGAAAAAATCAGGTCATCACAATAAAAAGTCGTCAGTAATATGTAAAATAGGTAATTATCCCAATCTTGTGCAAGTCGAATCTTAAAAAGGACTAATTATCAAAAAGGGAAATTGGCAAATTTATATAGGAGTTAAGATGAAACTGAGATCGATAATTTTATTCTAGTTTTGTTTCTTTAGAGAAAAATATAATGCAATGCACTGCTCCGAGAAAGTTTAACTCCGAATAACATAAACAGCAGCTCTCTTTCTAATTTTCACCAAGCAGAAATTTTTAAGCACATTTAGTTGCACTCTAAATAACCGTAGCCTAATAATTACACTATTCTACGAAAAACTTTCAACTTAAAAGATTTCTTTGTAAAACTAACCTTTTTTCCCGAAGCACTTAATTTGTCAAAATTTGGACACAGTTTCGATTCAATGCACTCGAGCCAGTAATCAAGGCTACGCGCAATATAAAACTTGAACGAAGACGTACGCATATATCCTCCGCCGGCAATTAAAGGGATTTAAAACATGAAGCCGCGGCAGCAAAAATCCGCTCGCACCGACGCGCATGACCGAAAAAGGGCGGCGACCCGCGCCGCGCACACTTCCTGTTAGCCGCGTTTTTAATGCCGGCGGTCCTCTCGGGGGGGCCGCGATGATCGTCATAACCGAAAGTCCGTGTGCGGCATGCGAGCGGGCCCATAATAAATTACAATTGCGCCTATGGCCCCGCGCGCGGAGATGATCTCGTTCCATATTCTTCTTTTATTCATGAGCCATTGTCCGAGGCGAGGCATGTCGAGAGCGGCGACGACGACGACGACGACGATTTTCTTTCCCGGTCCTTCCTTCTCATTAGAAGCCGCGCGGCATTGTCTGCTTGTACATACGTCACGTGCGCGCGAGTGAAGTAACGGACGCGCGGATAGAGAGCGGCAAAAAGAAAAACGGGTTCCAGCTCCGCGCGAGTTTTTTTTTTTTCTCGAGTCACTCGATCCGCCGATGTGCGCGGGGCTTATACTGTTAACGATATATACTGCGGGCTGCGGAGGATGGGACGGGCTGATTAGATGTAGATCGGCTTGTTTCATTAATCCGACTCCCGTGCTTTGATCGATTGACGGAATGAAAACAGGCATTTTTGCCTTTTATCGGCGGGGTTATTGATGGGGTTCTTTGCCTGGAATTATTGATTGTTTACAGGCATTTTTCCACGTTTTTCCGATACTTTTGCTTGCGCGATTTACCGGTTCAGGCGAATTTGTAATAAGAATATTACGAGTTATCTTATAATACGCATCATTGAACGGTCACAGTTATGATTGTTCGTCTTCATCTGTCTACGTCAAAATTCTGCTACTCTAGATTGCTTTGTCAAATAATCGTCTCGATCTCCGATGAGTAAAGATATACACAAACAGAAACAAGTTTTTTTGCGTTTCTTTGTCGCAAATATTTAAATAATCCATCGTCGCAAGATCTCCATCTAAATTTAACCATCATCCTAATAAGCACCCGAAAAGCCCTCGCCGAACGAATATATTGCACGAGGGCAGCAGAAAAAGCCACTTGGCGCAACAGCGACGTGGGTGCGACCCGAGCAAGAGCCACGGCTCTTTTCCTTTTTTCTCCTCTCCGGCCCAACAAGTCCATACAATCGAAGCACCGAATCTGCCACTTCGCAACCCACATGTACAACCAAGCCCCGTTCTAACCTCTCGCGGGCTCACGCACAGCGGCTCCGAAAGGCTCTGCAAAAAGCGGCCGCGGCTCTCTCTCTCTCGAAAGAGTAAGTATCGATAACGCAACGTATATATACATCGCGTAGCGGATCGGGAGCGCAACCCGAGCAGCCGCCGCCCCTTTTTTTTCTCCTCTTTTTTTCGGAGGAGCTGCGCCGCGGCGCGTAGGCGTTCGCGATCGTCCCGCGGCCTTTTCTTTATTAGTGCCGCGCGCGCGGCATAATTAGGTTTAATTGAGCGCGCGGGAGAGGAGGCGGCGCACGCAGCCAGTTTTCCGTGCGGCCGACCTCGTTCGGGAGCATTTTTCACCGCGGCGGCGGCGGCCCACGCGTTTTTTCCTCGGATATTCTCTCCGGCGCGAGGCTTCGCTGTAAACAAAGCGGAGGAGCCGTTTCGTTTAGCGGCTTTCGCACGAATTGTCGGGGTTTTTTTTTTCTTTTTTTTTCGATCGAGCTGATTTACGTGTGAACCTAAGGAAATTGCTCGGCATTTTCATCGGTTTAATTCTGGTAGATTTAAGTAGGAAACCCGTATTTTTTAACGATTATTGGACAACTTGTTCCTCTCCTTTTTTCCCTATCAAAGAAATTTTATTCATATTATAGATGTCCTATCGTCTGCTTTTAATATTACAGCTTGGAAATAAGCGGTTCATTCAAGTGTCAGGCGAATCTGCATGCTACAAGCGCTACACAAGCAGATAACACCCGACCAAGATGGGCGAGGCTCGTCTAAAGGTAGAGACGCACAAAATCTCACGTCACTTTTAACTTACGTAACGAGCTGTAAGTTCCTGTACAGGTAATGGCAAAATAACATCGAAATGCATTCACGCCGCGATATTTATAAAAGCGTTTTATTGCTTTACTATGTGTATTATTATTAATTATTCGTACTCGGCGTCTCTTTAAATTGCATACAGTCAAACTCTAAAAATAAACCATCGACTCTCGAATCGTAAAGTTTTCAAATGCATAATTTCAATGCGCGGCGCATACAAACGCACGATATACTTGTATGTACGCAATGGCGGAGATGGTAATCTCTTGAAATTAAAGTCAAGCCCGCAGACAACAGCGCGCTCGATCGAATAAAAAGTGTGTCAGAGCGATCTAATTACGCGTACACACCGTAATTGCGAATTATCATAAAAAGCGAAATTTCATTGACCAATTACAGAGCCGGCAGATGCACCGTCCGCGCCGCGAGCTGCGACCTTGTAACGCATCGCCTTTATATAAAATCCATCGAGTTTTCCCTGGAATCGCCGCGGCCGTCCCGGTATGGTATATGAACGCGACGCGAAACTCTGTTAGTTGAGAGAGCACCGTTAGGTTATTGTGCTAACGCGCGACGTTCTGCGGCGTTTGTTATACCGTGCTGCTTGTTTTCCAAGGATTTGTATTTTTGCTGGATTTTTTTGCAAATGTTATATACTGTTATTGTTAATAATAAATATTGGAATTGAAAGGACGATTATTTTAGTTTGATTTGCGGGAAAGTGCGCATCGACGACAATAAATTCGACAAAAAAATTTTAGCTTCAAACGTCCAATTAAGATGTCTTGTTAGCGATTAACTCAATAAATCTGAAATATAAAATTGGAGTTTACTGTAATTTACGTTCGATTGAGCAACGATTGTACGACACATAAAAACCATAAATGGTTATTCAGCCGAAAGCCTTAATATCCGAAAGAACAAATAATTAATGAAACTCTTTAATTCAGTCCATTATAGTCGGTCTTTCGGCGCAGCAAAGCCAACCCTTTTGATCAAGAAATTTTTGCTCGCGTAAAACCAGTTATTTTTATCAAGAAATGAAAAGCCAACAATTCCTTTAAGGATACATAAACGCGGGATTTAAGCGTCAATCGAACAAAGTACCCGGCGGCGGCGCGGTCGAGTTCATTGGCTCTTACGTGAGTTCCGTGCATTAAGTTTCGTTGTTACACAAGTAAAGACATATTATAGAGAGAGAGAGAGAGAGAGAGAGAGAGAGAGAGAGAGAGAGAGAGAGAGAGAGAGAGAGAGAAGTGCCGCGCGCTAACTGGCTTTTAGGAATAAAGCGCCGAGGGCGCACGACTGTTCGTGAGAATGAGAATCGATTGACAAGTTTTTCGTGTCGCGCGCGGATGCTTATTACGCCTGGTTTTACATGCACGGGGAGCAGCCGAGCGATAATTCGAGAGCGCGAATTCAATTGCTCCGCGTTGAGCCCGCCGCGTGTATTATGCATGTACTTATAGCGAAGGTGTGTTGCGCAACGGTGGCCGGCGCGTATAGATACATGTACGTACGAGTTTCATCTGAAAGGGTATGTTTTTATTCGCGAAAATATCTCGCACCTCCGCGCCGCGCAGTTTCCACGTCCGCGGAGCTCTATGCTCGAATGGTCTTGTGTAATCGCGAGAGACGCGTTGCCGCTGCCGTCGGGGTCCGCGAGCGGATAGTGTGAGAATGATTTTCCTCGGAAAACGAAAAGTCTGGTATTATTTAAGAGCCCGCGCGGCGGGAAACGATCTGTAATTAAATTTAACTTATTTATTAAGTGAAAAGGAGCTTGGAAGCGATGTGTCTTGCGTGTGTATGGCCGAGTGCTAACGTGTATTTATTGTTTATAAACCTTATTGCGCCTAGTGCTGCGGGGAGACTTTTCAGATATACGAATTGGAGAGAAGCGCATTAGAACTTTTTGCGGAAAATTTCTTCGAGCCGGAATAATAATTATTTGGGTATAGGTTTGAAGTATCGAGCGTAACCTTTTCGTAACTGAATATGTTTTTGTGTAATATACTTTTCTTCTCTTGCGTGTCGGCGACAATCTTATTTTCCATTATATTTAGAATTATGTATATAAAGATATAAATTATGATGCAACGTTGCATAAAATAAAGACATTCTAAAGTGCCTTTCTTTTACTGCAACGCAAATCGTATTACATAAAATTAGTCATATTTTTAAGCGTATAATAAAAATGAAATTTAATTGGAAAAAATTACGCATAATTTCCGCATTGGAACATCAGCTGTTGGTTGTGGACAGTCGTATTGGTTGCCATAAAAATTTCACCCGGGCATATATTTCTACGCCCATTATTTATCGCCATTAGTAGACGTATTATACTTGCTACGAATATTTTTTAAAGAACGATTTAGCTCGAAATGTTATTTAGCGCTTTTTTAAGGCCCGTAAAAATGTTACGCTTGTTTTTTTACTACGGATTATTTCAAAATGTCCACTTTCGGCCAATTGCATCTTTAAAAATTTCAACTCCATTCGTTCGCTCGTAAAGTTTAATTAAAATTAGAAATTTCAAACATAATAGTTTCAGCGAACAATAATTAACGGCCCAATATAAACCGAAATTGCGCAATAATTTTTGTCCCGACGACGACGACCGTTAAACGTTATGCAAAATAGATCGGCAAATATTAATTCGACCGCAAAACTGGGCAATAAACATCGGGCCCAGAAGTCGAAAGTGTCCTCCTTCGAAAGTGAACGTCCAACTCTCGACGTGCACGTCGTTCAAAATTCAAGCCATTCTTTAGCCTTTCACGAATTCCCAAAAAGCCGCGAAAAATGATGGATCCCCGAAAAACGCGCTCGACCTTGAATCCGCGCTCACGAAAGTATCCTCACCTTGAGAGCCCGTTTCTGCAGGCGCGCGGGCAGAAATAATTGGTAAAAGCGGCTTGGAAAAGCCTCCTCGAAAAACGGGTTCGACGCTCCCGGCGAATGTTGAGTAACCTCGATATCCTCGCGGCTCGGGCAAAATAAAACGACGCGCGGCTGCTGCCCCCGCGAAAAACTCGCCGCGGGAGAGAGAGAGAGAGAGAGAGAGAGAGAAGGAGCACCTGCGGATCTCCTTCGATTTTCACTCTCACTTTTTACTATACGCGCGGAGCGAAATAACGCCCCCTCCCCGATTCTCCGGGCGATAAGCGCGGCCGAGTGAGAGGAGAGCTCTCGAGAGCCGATCGGAGAGCGGAGAGGCCGAAAAGTGAAATGGCTTTCATAATTAATCGGATGCGGCAAGGCCGACGCTTTAATTAGCCGGGCGGCTTATCTCGCGGCCCGGCGGCCGCTCGGCGTTACGTATCGGCTTCTTTCTTCCCTCGGCCGCCGCGAGATTTTGTCGAGGCGATTTTCCGCGCCGCGGAGTTCTTGCGGCACGAGGAGGGCTGCTTATGTTTATTTATGCCCGATAATCGAAAGGAGCCGCGCGAGTGCGCGTATGGTAATTGGCCGCCGCGATAAAAACCCGCTTCAGGAACAATGTGCGCGCGTAATTCTTTTTTACGACTCGGATATATCTTGCACGTTTCCTGCTCGTCTGTTATTACAAAGGCCGTCGTGGCTGAAAATTTTCTATTATTGCCTGCAGGCAGCTCGTGTATGGTAATGAGCGCTGTCGCGACATTTTTATTTAATTCGGGGCTAGATTTGCGTCTGGCTACCAATTAAGAGGAATAAATTAGCCTGGACTCTCTAAACTTCTCGCCGAATAAGAGCGCTGACACTTTCTTTTCGGGCCAGATGAGTCGGAATTTATAATATTCAAAATCGGCCTTTTTTTTTAATGCGGTAATTATTCAAAGTTTCTTTTCAGAGGACATTTCGCCGGGACTGCGAACGATTATGTCATCTTTTCAAACTGCAAGTAAAAGTGTCGTGACCGAATAATATCTTTACCGGGGATAAAAGGGGATACCCGTTTTATCTTCCTTTTCTAAAGGTAAATGATTGAAACAGACAAGTGATTGTCGTTTATCGCCGATTGGCGCAACTCTCTCTAAAGAAAAAAGGCACAGAAAAATTGTTCTCCGCACTCCGAAAAGAATGCCTGATTATACATATTTCGCAATCCTTGCAGGCAAACAATAAAATAGACCCGTTTAAAAATTGGCCGATCGCGTTTTTTCTTCATTTTTCCGCGTTCGCTTTTCCCCGCCGTACACCAAAAGACCAAGACCCGCTTGCGAGAGGTGAGTCACACGGCACACAATTCGCGCGCTCAAAAAAATGACTCGGATTCTTAGTCGCGCGCGCGCGCGCGTATATGTATACACGCAGAGCTCGAGAAAGCGAGCCGCGCGGCTAAGGCCGACAATAGGAAGGAGGAAAAAGAAGCGGGCCACGATCGCCTGCATTCTGTACGATTGTCCGCGCGCGACGACAGAACGCTTTTGCGCGCGGCTCGAAATCGCAGACACAATAACAGAGCGTTTGTCTTCGCGGAAAAACGAGCGCCATCCCTTCTCGTTCGGGATGAATAGATAAGAACAGATATGCACTCGGTGCTTTCCACTCGAAGGAGTTTTGCCGAGTTTTTTTTACGCCCGAATCGAAGTAATCCGAGAGCTGCTCTCTGCATTTTATATAACGTCGCGGGGGGATATTGACCCTTGGAAATTCGCCGGGAGTTGCGAAACCGCAGGCAAGATAGAGACGATGCCAACTCGTAACAGAACTCGCTCGATGACCGTTAAAATTCACGTTCGGGGCGTGAATAAAAATCCGACGACGCCTGCTGTCGACGTATCTCAGGACGTCCGGATTTCGAGCGGCTTCAAAGTGGCTTCATGATTCGAAAAACTTGTTACATACGGTGGAAAATAAGTAATTTCGATTTATCACACGTCCGCGGCTCGGTTCGCAAGGTGTTTGTGATTTAGGTATTTCAAAATTAAATCAAGGCTCGAGGAGAAGGAGAAGATAAATTGCCGCGTTCGAATTTCTAATTTAACGCAGGGATAATTTATTGCCAGGTAAGAAAATAAAAGTTAATCGAAGAGCAAATATAACGTAAAGTTTTGTACCTTGGATACGCAGCGAGCACATCTTCCAGCTTGGTTTCACTCGAATCAACGTTAGTCAAGCGCGAAAGAGCTACCATCCAGTTTCAAAATGCACTTTATTTAGTCGCCTCATTTATATTTATATTTATACAGTGTCTAATCCGTTGCCGAAGAAAGTAAAACACGCCGCTGCATGGCAACAGCACTGGTTTTAATCAGCTCGAGACTCAATGATCCGAGCACCTCCTGGGATTTATCCTTATAAACGACGAATTTCCATTTCTGCAGAAGACTAACTGTTTTTGCAAAACGATCATTTTGATACGGTTTAAATTTTTGCGGCTGCAACCACTTTCTTACTTATTAATATGCTCAGGGAACTCGGGGGGAAACTAGCGATAAATTGTCGGAATTATTGATAAGGTGCAGTTACGCGGCAATAAAAGTTTGTACAATGTGACACTTAGATAAGCATCTGTGGATTAAAATATTTACTTAAAATGACTGTGCAATTTTGTGCATTATAAGAGAACAGTTCTTTCGAGCACTGTTATGAAAGTCACCTACAAGGTTTTTTAGCCGTTCAAGTGTGCCAACTATTATATCGCCTTTCGATATACACTCTACCATAAATACGAGCAAGAAACAGCTGATTGTACTCTAAAAACAAACATTTTTTGACCGACCAATTATCTTCGAGCAAAGTCCGATCTGCAGGGCAAAAAATTATCATCCATTTCGCGCCTCTATCGGTATAAAGCAAAAACTGATTTTTGAATAAACTTTCTACCGCGATGCCGGCGTTTTCTTTCGCCGCGAAGAAGCATTCGACCGCGTGACATTAGAAAACCCAAGCTTTCCAACAAACGACTCGAACGTCGCATTCGGCGAATTGAATCTATCGATTTCCCGGGTACCCGATATCCTCAAGGCGTAGCGCTGCGCGCCCGGAAGCTGTGCGAGAGCGCATAAACAAAGACGGTGTGTGCTTTCTCGCGCTCGGTGGCTAATATGACGGGGGAAAAATCGCGCGCTTTAGAAAGTGCATCTCGCGGGGAGAGAAGGTGAAATCCTCCTCTCCGTGTCGCCGCGATTATTACGTGCTGCAGCCGCGGGGATTTTTTTCGGCCGCGGGAGTAGTCACGGACCGGCTAGGTCAGACACGATGCGCCGAGAACTTGTAGGAAGTGCACGGCTACGACAATCGATGTGTACGAAGCGAGGAAGACGCCGATCCCTCCGAGCTCCGAGTGAGTTTTTTTTTGCTGCGCTTTGGCCTTTTTTCGAGGGCCAATTTTAGTTTGTTGGCTAACTTGTATGTATATAATTGCATTGGAAAGCAAAGAAGAGAATTAGCCAGCACATCTTTGGCGCCGATAAATTAAGTCTGGATCTGCCTGGTTGCTCGTTTCCTTTTGTGTCTACACTTGCTTGGTTTATGAATCTTAAGAGCGCGAGCAATCAAAACAAATTATATAACTGCAGCAATTTTATAGAGCTTCGGTTACGGTAAAATTTAACGGTTCGAGGGTAATGCGCTGACTCGCGTCCACATGTTGCAACTGTTACCGGTAGGCGAGAAGAAACGATTTTCGGGCAGCAGAGTACGACACAATATTCGCTCGCAGGTGACAGGATCGAGCCGCGACTTCCGTCATTCATGCCAGAAGAAAGTTCGCGAGAGTTGTACGGCGCGGGACACAATGTATTTCGCTCATATAATAGACCAGCTTTTCAAATCTTTAATCGAATGCAAACCTAATCCGTTTATCCGAAAATTATGTAAAGAGAGAAAGTCGAGATCCGAATCGTTTATCGATTATAACGCAGGTCAATTTAAGCTGCTTTAAGCTGCAGTTTCATTAAAATCCATTTAGAATTCGGCGTTTGAGCACTGTTTGCTTTCAATCGTTATTGACGATTATCAATTTGCGCCCAATGCACATAACAATTATTCAAGCTCTTCCAGAATCAATTCAGATGCGTTACGGCGGTGTGCTACAGTTTCCGCCACGGCAGAACATAAATATGTCATATAGCTCGTGCGTCGACGTATGTAGAAGTATACGCAGTCCAGTGATAAATTATATCGTCCAGCCATAATCAGAGGATATCTAGTTGAATGAATCTACTCTTTTCAATTCGAATACTCGAAGATTTACAGCGGCGAAAAGATTTATAACTATCCGGTATCTTTTCCAATCTCTAAGAATTAGCTGTTATATATCTTTTCAGCTATACTTTGCAGGTAATTAGACGTCAGAAACTCGACTCCAATCTGCTTATACCAAATGTACATAAGAAACTAAATCCTTAAAAGTCAAGGTAACAAAGGAAGAACAGCAGTCGCTGCAAAGAGGTGCTTCAAGGGACAGGAAGTTCCACCGAGGCGTAACCAAAAATTCATCGCCGGGAGCCGCAGCTCGGCCTTTGCGCGTTCTCACGTTCGGCGCAGAAGAGAATTTTCAGCTGCTTAATATACATGCAACTTCCGGCGAGTGCAGCGCAATTCAAGGAAAAACAAAAGGCACTCGCTCGATTTCTAATCAATGCAATTAGCGATATCGCTTAGGTGTGTATGTACGAACGGAAGGCGGGAAAGAGAATCGGGACTGCATATCGCGCCGCTCTGAGTTTCGCGCGGAGGATTGTTGTCGCGCGGCGTGCACTTGGGGGGGTCCGGTCGGGCAGCTTTTACAAACTGGAATAAAGGTGAAAACCCGGCGCTACTCACCGAGAACTTATCCTTGTAGAAAATCGAGCTGGTCGACATGTCGTCGCTCGGGGGGGAGAAAGAGGCTCCAGTGCAGTTTCGTCAGACTCGGCCCGGCGCTCGAGCACAATTCACATCCTCTTGGGGGCACTGTCGCGGTCCGTCGCACTGCACAAATTTCCCCGTCGCGCGATAATACAAGCACTCTCTCTGGGTAAGAGCCCTGAGCGAGAGCGACAGGTGCGTCGCCGATGTCTACCTGTTGCAGTCCCTGAAAAGACTAGCAGACACCGCTGCTGCCGCCGCGTTCGCGCCGGGGGAGAAAGAGACTGGCGGCGCGAGCTCCGCTTGTCCAGTTAGCTCTCGAGAGCTTCGCCTAAGTCCGCCGGCAGCAGGCAGAGCCAGGCTGTACGGTAAAACCGGGGCCCCACTCCCCGACGGCTGACCTACAATCTCGAAAGCGTGCGCTCCCCTCCTCCTGCTGCGAGCCGAGGAAAGGATACGTACGCCGGCAGCGGCCCGACCGCCCGAGAGAGAGAGAGAGAGAGTAGCTGCTGCACAGCCGCTCTTCCTCGGCACTACTCGGGGCCCGCAAAAACGCGACTAGAGAACAGAGAGATCGACGCCGGGTTTCCCGAGCTCGTTTTTCAGAAGGACGAGGACGTTGCGTGGATGTAGGTGGCGACCGATTTTTTTTTCTTTTCGATATTTTTTACGCAATCGTCGCGTATTACGTTAGAAAGATGAGGGATCGAAAGCTCCTCTTCACTGTTTCGCATACTTCTGATGTCGACGCGGTTGTTTGCAAAACAAAACAGTGCTTTGAAACGTTCATTTTCAACTAATATATACCTGCAACGCGTAATCTTGCGATCGATGCGTTGCATTGTGATTCCTTGCACTCGTCGGAGAAACAGTAAATCCTCGCGCCTGCAGTGAAGACGTTACGTCCAACATCGTCCATTTCGACTTTACGAAGTTGCGGACATAAAACTCCGCGGCTGCGAGAGCGTTCCGCTTAACCGAGTTCCGTTAAAAATCCGAATGAAGTCGTCAACCGCAATGCAATCAAGGCCCTCCCCCCGTATAAAAGCGCGGAGAAACTTAAATCCGATTTGCGAGGGCCATTTATACTCTCCCGCCGAGTTTCGACTGCCCCCGGTTTTCCGCAACGTTGATGATGATGATTGCGGGCATCTCCTTATAGGCGCTGCGTGCAGTCGCTCCTTGTACGTCGCCGCATCCTTGCCTCGAGCACACAATGCGCCACCGGCACGTGGGAGGATTTGAATAGCTGCACGCCGCCGGCTGATGGCCGCGAGCGCCGCGCGGCGGATGCGAGAGCGCCTGACGATCGGCAAGCCGGAGTTGCGCTTGCGCACGACCGGGTGGAATTCCGAGGAAGGGACTCTCGACTGCTGCCGGTGTTGGCTTTGGAAACGCGGTTGCGGGAATGGATCCTTAGTTTATGCTCATTTTTTTTTTCTCTAATTGTATAGTTGAGGAACGAAGGGAGTAGATTGTTACGAGTTGCGCATATATAATATGCAAACTTATTTTTAAGTTTATCAATGGTCTAAGCTTTCAAATTATTACGAACAGTGTATAATGCATTGTAATTACATTGGTAAGACACGTAATATTTTATTAGCCTATAATTCAAATTTGCTTTAGTTCTCGACTTGTTAGCACTTCCTAGCAATTAGACTGTTACATAAATACAGTTCAAGAAAGCGCCTTGCAGGAAGAAAAAGGATTCCTCAAAAAATGGATCAACCGCGTAAAGTTATAAATATTATTCCGAGGCGCAGCATAACGGAAACGCTGGCACGTACAATTTCATTTACGTAAAGCCGCCGCGAGTCGCGTTTCTGTCGCGTCAATAAGTGTCGAGGTACGCGGTATATTCCAGTACAAAAGGGCAGACAGGATTCTCTCTTTGTTATGCGCTCGCCGACGAAGCTGCGAAGCGGAAACGAGCTTCCGTTTTAAGTGATCGCCGCGCGCGTTTTCTTTGTGGGCTCTCCCCCGCTGTGAATCGAAACGCTACGTTTTCGGTTTACCGCGCTATTTCAGCGCGTGGTGCTCGTTTTTTTAATTTTAAAGTCAACATCAATTACGCGAGTGGGATAACATTTTTAGGCATAAATTAAGGAAGATTTCATTATTTTTTTATCAATTCTTTTTTACGTTTTTTCTTATAGAACTTTTAGCGGGAAAGAGTTGCGTCTTTATTGTCCGAATAAAAATAATACCTATTAGAAATATGTTGCCGATGGTATTTTGAAAAAAGGTGTATATCCAATAGAAATACTCTTTTTACGCTGGATACAGGTTTTTGGCTAATATCGGACAGATTTTTTATTGGACAGACTTTAAAATCAAAGCCATCTTCAGGTTTTAAAACGGTATTGACGATTCAACCCGGTTCTACCTCTGAATGAAGCACTTGCTGTCGTTTTAAAACCTGAAAAGGGCTTTGATTTTAAAGTCGGTAACGAGCTGTAACGTTGTTAAATTGTTTATTTATGCAATTAATTATTGTCATCATCACTAGAGACATTCAATCATTATCTAGATTCTTGTTATAAAAAATATAAAAAATATTTGGACAATTTACATGCATCTTTATACATAAAATTGTACAGTATGGTTAAAAGAAAAAGTTCAAGTGAGTGCCAATAACAAATGTCCATTTCTTCCTCGAGTATTTATTGCAATGAATTTAATCTGTAATTAATGGATTAGCAATTTTATCTCGAATTTTATTGTTGAAGCATCCAATGCTGATTTATTGGAGAATCTATAATTCAATTTTAGACACCCTGAAAGATAAAATGGTATTTTATAATAATCGAGGCACCTATTCTTTCAATAGACATTAAATTATTAATAATCGCAATTTTTAACACATTTATTATTTAACTTTTTATGCAGTCTAAAAATTGTACGGTGTACGTAAATATGATACAAGCACGTGTCCTGGTGCGAGCCGCGCTGTTCAAGGCTGGTCTCCATACTGACGTGGTTTCCGGTTGGACATGGACGGTATCTGCACCTAGAAATCTACGCGGACTTACGCCCAGCGATGATTTTGGTAAATATTAAAGAAATTGTCTAGCTCTTTTTAAAAGTCTGAGTTGAGAAACTCCCTTGGAAATTTCACGAGTTTTTTCAACCACTTCGCTAATTGTTGACCAAATTTGGCCAATCAAAAAAAAATTCGCCAAAAATTGGCGAAATGATAGCGAAAACTTCCAACAGGGAACGGGCTTTTTTGTACGCTATTCTGGGATGATCGACGCGCATGCATATTATTCTGCACGTATTATTATCAAGAATCTCGGTATTCTTATTGACAGTAAAAACTGTTTTTGACTCGCGTGCTTCCTCTTTATAATAAAGCGAAATTTCTTGGATTTATTTAACGTTGTTCAAAAGATTTTTAGTAATTCTTTATTTTACTATAGTTCGTGTAAATTTTTGGTACATTATAATGTATGTCTCACCTTACTCCCATGAGTTTCTTGAATCATGATTACGGCCCAGTTACTGTAAAATTCAGTATTAAAATTATTTTCCTTAATTTCTAAACTCATTAATATAAATTCATTTCTCGCAATCAATTCTCTGGATCATTCACCTTATATACGAATTGATAAGAAGGTAAAGAACACATACAATCCAATAAACTTTGCGAGATTTTTTCTCTCCCGTGAAAAGTATTATTTGTCTGTGGAACTTTATCTGATTTAAAGCCTTGAAATGTTTGAAGTGCTCGAGTATTGATTCATCTAATATCAATACAAAACAGATCATGTTATATTATACAACTAAGCTAATCACCAGTTTGATTAGTATAATAGCTAAACATTTATGTTGCGTTAGTTATTTTATAAAAATTTTGCATGTGGGCTTCTATGCCTGTTGAAAATAAATAAATAAATAGATAAATAAATGTCGATCAAAAACTCATGTTAAATAAAAAAACTTGGTACTTTTCATTAAATGCGTGGGAGCAATTTTAAAATAAGCAAATTAAAGATTTCCACGCCACCTGGGCTGTAGAAGCCCCCTGGTCTAGACCTCCCAGTCGAGCGTAAACTCCGCGCTCATGGTCTATAGAATCCCCCATGATCGCGCATGATCGGTATAAGTAGAGCGCGTGAGGTCTTCTGGTGGTACACGCGCGATATGTTTAAAAAATGCTGTATTTAAAAAAAAACCATTACTCAGCTTAATTATGTCCGATTTGCTGCTGCCAAGACGAAATTCTCTGTTTTTATTATAAAAAAATTGTTTTTACCAAAATTTGATTTGTCTAAAAAATTTTACAAGTAAAAATTCTCTGCTCCTTGATGCAATTGTTCTTTTTACTATTGTTCAATTTTTATATAAAATTATTGATGACTCGATGGATAAAAAAGAAATTGAATTTAAGCTTAAAATAGTTTTCTTAACGAATTAAAACAAAAAAATACTTATCCTTTTCAGCTGCTGCAGTATAAGAATGAGCAACGACAGGATTAACATCCTATACGTACTTCTGAAGACAAAATTATAAAGAACTTGTTTAAAGGACAATTTCTTAAAACAGGCACTTGATCGACCTCGCATGCAAAATTCAGCAGTTTTTAAAAAATTAATAAATTCTTTTTATTCCTTACTGAAAGAGCATTTTAATTATTTTCAAGCCGGCGAAAGAATTTCAAGCGCAGCTTGCCAAGGAGATAAGGTGAATTTGCATTGTTGACATTCGATCCTGCGTGCTAGCTCTCTTATATACGATGGTTGACGAATAGCCACGACTTTCGCCTACTCGGTATTATATGTAAAACTATACGGTAGCTATATTGAAAACTATAAGCGATAGGCTATTTGTCAGCCATTCGTTATTATATATATCGTCATTTATAATTTTAAATGAATATAACAATAGTAAAACAATTATTAAAGGATAGAGAATTTTCATGTGTAAAATAAACTGAAATTTAGTCAAAAAAACAATCTTTTAATGAAAAAAAAAATTTCATGTCGTTAGCGGCAATTCCGAAATTAGCTTATTTTTTAAAAAAAACAGCATTATCTTTGAACCAGACTTATCAGGAGAGTATCATTTGTTTGGATTACGGATTTTGTTTAAACTTTGGGATTTCTTTTCTAATGCTGAAATATGCCTAACAAAAAATGACCATTAAAATAGCATAAAAAAATCCACAAAAATTCATTTACGTAATTTTAGCTTCTTTTATTACACATTTTTATTTAACTCTAACTTTTGAACAAATAAAGATTTTTGGATGTCTTTTTTTTTAATCGATAAGATTTGATCTCACCTTTCAAATGCCGAGAGTTAAAATATATACTCTACAATTAACAGTTGAAAAATGATATGTGATTGAATAAAAATTGATTTTTTTAGCTCTTCGCTAAAAGAGCTCATAATTTTTGAAAAATCGAGTGTTAGACCGAACGGACGCGGCTTCTTTCATATTTCAGCATTAGAAAACATATCCCAAAGTTTGAACAAAATCCGTGACCCAAACAAATGATATTCTTCTGATTAGTGCGCCACTTGTTACCGACCGCCAGGTCTGCTTGCGCGCGCAGTTTACTGTCTACTTTATAGCTAGCCAACTTACTGTAAGATGAAAATTTGTAGTAGAATAACTTTGAATTCAGTACAATTAGACAATAAACAATCTTATCAACCGCATTGCAGTTAATCTACTCTAATTGATTCTGATATAAGTATAAAATTGCGGCCTTAAAATTATCTCAAGTGCTGTAAATAATTTACCCCGATTATCACACGTACTTTAAGACACGAATAAATTAAAACTTTATCCATACAGCATCGAATGCCATTTTTTATTTTACAAGTATACAAAAAGTACTTTTTCAAAAATTGCGGGGTGTGCTAAAAATTTATTTATAAGATTAAATACTTTATTAAATACCTATCAGTTTACAGCCGATAAAATTTAAAGATATTAACGGGAGTATAAGAATATACCTCTGCTTTTTTTAAACTATATGAGAAAACTATATAAATTTTTCTCATTCTATTCATAAAAAAAAAATTATTTTCGTAATAAAAATTCTGAAAAGAATTTTTTAAACTAAAAGTAAAAGATCAATATATATTACATAACATAGGTACGTTAAGTTAGCTACAAAGTAAAAAAAAAAATTCAGAATCTTCGAGAACGCGGTTCGCGAAAAACAAAACATTCGCGATCTCCCGTATCGCAAGACTCGTGCAGGTCTCTTATTTCCTCGGGTTTCGCGGCTATCCTACACACGTTTATTACGGCTCTGCTCTGGCTCGAATACGTATTACACTCAATAGAATTAACGCTAGATCCATAACAGCGCCTATCGGTCAGTGCGCTCCCTGAGCCGCGCCGCGAGTATTGCCGCAGCGGCCAGCGCCACAGCGCGAGCGCCAGTACGCTAAAAGCAGAACCAGCTCGGTGGCCGTAATCTGTTAGACTGTTATCGAGGTGGGCCGCAAGAGTGCGCATCTCGCAGAACTTCTGGGTGTAGTGTTGTGCGCCTCTGCGAGGCTGTTTATTTCCTTCACGCGTAAAACCGGATCAGTTGCCACAAAATGACCCAAGAAGGCCAGTAAGTATCCATCAAATTCAACAAAACTATTCGCCAACCGACAGTTCGAGTCCTCGAGCACCTCTTCGTCGCGGTTGGCTCGCGAATCCTCGCTTAGGAGCTTGCCAAATCGCCGAGCAAGTCGACCACTCGCGCGCTCTAAGCTCTTCGTTTGGAAAAGGGTCGGCTCGCACGCCATGTTGATGGCGATACATGAATTTTATTGATTCTCGAAATTTCCAAGCCCGAGGAGATGAGCGCTTGCGACAGCTCCTCGTCGCCGCGTCGCGCGCTTTCGTTTCGTAGCCAAGTCGACCACACGGAGCTTTTTTTTCTTGAAAAATAGACTGCACGTGCACGAGTAATTTCTCTGTGCCCGCTCTCTCTCGCCATCTCTCTCGAGCTTACAGAGTCCAAGGGGGCGACGTTTCTAAATCTTTTCTGCGGCCGCATGAGGGTAATGCGATCTTCTTGGATCCGATTTCCTCTGTGAGGACGCTTACACGGCTGGCATCGATTAGTCCAGAAGTCGCGAGTGCATTTTTTTCCGAGAGCGCGCGGTTTTACCATTCCTGTATATTCTCCGCGCACCTAATTGATATTACAGCGACTTTATTCTTCTCTCTCACTCTTGTATGCAAAGTACTGGCATCCGCTTAGACTCCTCGTGTTCGGTTACTTTTTTTATACGAAGCTCCGTACGGTGACTGGCGATTTTCCGAGTTCTCTTTGCTTTTCTTTGTTTGATTCTACATTACTTCACTGAGCAATTTTCAAACCAACTTTTAGTTAATTAATTAAAATATTCCAGAATGGCTGATAGTGATGTGTAGGTGTTATTTCGTTCGAGTTTTATAAATACTTAGTGTTTTACTGTAGTCTTTCCTCTTAATATATTTCATAGCTTAATATTTAAAATGTTGTTAAATGAATTTTAATTCATCTTTGTTAGTTGAAATTAATTTCTTGTTAAAAAATAGTTATTAAAATGAATTTAAAATAATTTACAGAGTTACACCCCCACCAGTGATGTGGGCTCAAAGGAGCAACATCCTGTACGTGACAATTTGTCTTGAAGACTGCAAAGATCCTACCATCAAGATTGAATCTGACAAAGTGTACTTCAAAGGTGTTGGTGGTACAGAAAAGAAGATGCACGAAGTCACCATAAACTTGTACAAAGAGATTGATGCAGACAAAACAGTACAGACTCCAAAAGGTAGAAACTTTGAACTGGTATTAAGCAAGAAGGAGAGCGGACCTTTTTGGCCACGACTTACTAAAGAAAACAAAAAATTCCATTGGCTAAAGAGTGACTTCAACAAGTGGCAAGATGAAGATGAAAGTGATGAGGAAGGTGGTGGTGGAAATATGAATCCAAATAGTTTAGAAGAGGTATCTTATTTATTTTAATTACACATAAATGGAAATTTTGAAAATTGTATTTCTATTTGTTAAATTAATATTTTTATAGATGATGCGTCAAATGGGAGGTCTCGGAGGAGGTGGTGGTGATAAACCAAACTTTGATGACTTGGATATGGGTGATGATCCTGATGGACCAGATAGTGATGATGAAGAGATACCAGACTTGGAATGAAGACTTTAAACACTATAAAAAAAGTTAAATCCCATCAAAACAAGTTGAGACCTACGAGAAATTGTTGCAATGCAAGACCGTCAATAAATATTAGGCCATATTGTTTGAATTTTCAATTGCAAATAATTTTTGCAATTGTGTGAAAGCCTAGTTGGCATCAGTGAGCAAGCTCTGAAAAGCAACATGTTGGTAAACTCACCAACAAAAACAAATCTCGGTGGCAAGCTGACACTAACAAACTCTGCGAAGGTCCATCCCTCATACCCTTGTAATTCCCTTTAGCTTTTAGTTTATAAACTAAGTTATATGATGAAGGAGAAGCTTTTTTAATGATGATTGATTAAATGTGTAAAATGAATTTTGCCTTTCTTTATTTATTTGTCATACTTTAACCTTTTATGTACATGCACATCTTTTCTATTTTCCAAAAAGATGCAATTTTAAACTTAAATATAAATGCATAGTGAGTGATTATAATGATGAATGTTAAAATAATATATAATGAGTGACTTATAAATATTATAACAATTTTGTTATCCAACGATGCTTGATGCACCACGAAGTGCTAAATAACCAGCAGTTATATCCATTGGTAAACTTCGTACTGTCATAAATTCATTTGCATTTGCATAATATAATTTAGTGTGTGGATCTGTATAATGCGCCTGAAAAATTGTTATGTCTGTCATTATAAAATGTTAAGTAAAACAATTTTTTAAAGTTTTGTACAAAACAGCTATTGATATCTAACAGATTAACTTTTTTACATACTGGTAAGCCTGAAATATCAGAATATCTTCTTGATGGTTTAAAACTAGGTGCTGCATTTATAGAACTATCTAAAATTGTAAAACATAATAGCAATAAATATGTGAGAAATTAATTTTTATCTCTTTAAATGCCAAACTTACAATGAATAGCATCCAAAGGCCAAGGTAAAGCACGCTCTTGTGCTAAAACTTGCTTTAAAGATCTCCATATTCTCTTTTTCCCAGAACTACTAATAGGTCGAAACTTTTGTTGAAAATTTGGATTTTTGAAAATAGGTAAAGAGGTTTTATTTACTTCTATTGCTTCTTCTGTTACTGTTGTGGATGTGAGCTAAATTAAATATCAATTAAATAAATGATAGTATTAGATAAAGTTATTTGTCATTTTTTTAAATACCTTGCAAAACATCCTTTAATTTTATACTTTATTTTTTATTTCAATCATAATATTTACAATACAAAACAACCATACTTAACCTGATTCATGTTTAATAAATTCACTTTCCTTTTTAACAAATATAAACAAATATATTTTTCTTGGGTTTCAGGACCTTGGTGGAGTGGTTTGGATAATGAAAAACAAGCTCTTCACTTTTAAAAGGACTATTAATTTCTTTCTATCGATGAGCGCGCGGGCTGCTGTTGTTACGGCGGTTGTTGCGGCCTTACGGCGATCACTGCGCCACACTGCTCCAACTGTACGAGTGCAGTGCATAAACTCGAAGTCGAAGTCCACCTTATCTCAACAATTTTAACAAATTATTTTAATTATTAACAAATCATTTTAACAAACATTTAAAACAATCAAAGAATAAGTTTTTAAACATTTAAATATTTATAGTACATTATAGACATATTTAACTTTTTATTCATAAAATATTAATCTAAAAAAGTTTAACAATAATTTAATGCATTAATAAATAAAACAAATCTTGATAATTGTTTAAAGCTACCATATAGATTAGAATGTCTATACAAATTGATGCATTCGGCAGAATTAATAAATAATAATTTTAATATTTCTAATATTGAATTATAAAAGCAAAAAATTTGTTTTAAGCTCCCGTTAAATTGTCGTATTTCAAAAGTAAAATTTCTTTTAATTAAAAATATATAATTCTGACTATCAATTTATTTGAAAACTGTATACTTGCAATTCCGGAACAATTTCTCGGAACTTTTTGTATTTTATTGGAGGAATAGAAACCAGTAAACGCAGTGTCTTTTGTCTACTACTATAGTCATATACACTTACAAAGATTGTAAATGCATTAAATATAAGAAATGTAAATTATAAAGTTTAGATTTCAGTTTTTTACTTTCAAACTTTAAGAATTATTGGCTTTATTTATTTAATATTAAAAATTGGACTTTATATTTTTAAAATGTGTTATTAAAATTATTTAATCTTTTGTTGATTTAATTGTTATGCACTTTTAATTAAAGATTGTGATTATCACTAGGTCATGGCCTAAAAGATATTATTCAAAAGGCCAATCTCAACTTAAAAAAAAAAAAAAGATCGATAATACCTACGTGTCTTGGATCACGTACAATGTATTTACTAGATTATTAAAATATTTCAAAGAATTATTAGCAACCCATTACAACTGAAATGTAGTAAATCTAAAAAAATCAACTCGTGCTTGTTTTAGAAATTTTAGATATAAAATTACATTATTTTCAACTTGCATTTAAATTTTAAATGTTCACTTTCAATCCAACTCTAGGAAAAACTGTACATACTGTGTTATGTAATAAGAAGATCAATTTTATTGCATGCATAAATAATGTATAAGAATTTTTGCCTTTTTCCAATACATTTAAAACTGCACGTGATTCAGAGAGCAGGCGCGAAACTGCAACGAAGTGGGGGGTCTGGGAACGATCTGGGGATGGGTCGCGAATTGAGATTTCGATTCACCTTAGAGACGGCCTGAAGGTCGCAAGGGCAAGTTCTGATCCGATACTAATACCGCGGTTTTTTCCTCGCTTTCGCTTGTAGATCACTTCCGCAGCGTTGCTTTTTTGTCAACAATCAAGTATCAATCAAATACAGCAAACATGCCGAGAAAATTTATTGTCGGTTGTAACTGGAAAATGAATGGCACCAAAAAGGAAATTGATGAAATCGTCAATTTCTTGAAAGCCGGTCCTCTTGACCCAGATGTTGGTATGTACAATCTATTTACATCACTCAATTGCAACCCTTTTTAAAATGTTCGCACTGACCCCTCATTTTTACGTTTTTAGACCGCATTGTTTTAGTTACAATTCAATTTACTAATAGGACACATACACTATAATTTTTGATAATTAATACTTCTTAAATAAAAATAGATACTTGCTATAATTTGTGCTAAAAGATTTTCAAAACTATATTGAGTCATCAATGTATTCTTATTATAAAAGTCAAATATCTTACATAATTTTCATATTTTACACAGCTTATACCAATACAGTGTACAGAGCTATTACGATCTAAAAAAGTTTATGATTGTGCCTTCTTTTAGTAAAAATTGAGTTGATGTACGTTGCAAAAATCAATGTACTATAAGTTGTAAATACTTATAAGATTTATTATTGTTAGAAAAACAAAAAATTTATAAATAATCCATTTCAGAGGTTGTTGTTGGAGTTCCTTCAATCTATTTATCATACACCAAAGGCATCTTACCTAGTAACATAAGCATCTCAGCTCAAAATTGCTACAAAGTACCAAAAGGTGCTTTCACTGGAGAAATAAGTCCTGCTATGTTAGTCGACAATGGGATTCCATGGGTAATTCTTGGTCACTCAGAAAGAAGAAACGTTTTCGGAGAGACAGATGAATTAGTTGCTGACAAAGTAGCTCATGCTTTAGAAGTTGGTTTAAAAGTATGTTGTAACCTATATAATTTGTAAATAATAATATAAAATAAATTCTTAAAGTAAGGAAAATATTAATTTTGTACAGGTGATTGCTTGCATTGGAGAGAAATTGGAAGAACGTGAGGCTGGAAAAACAGAAGAAGTTGTATATAGACAAACAAAAGCCATTGCTGATAAAATAAAATGTTGGGATAATGTTGTTGTTGCATATGAACCAGTCTGGGCTATTGGAACTGGTAAAACTGCTACACCTCAACAAGCTCAAGAAGTTCATGACAAACTTCGTGCATGGTTTGCAAAGAATATTAGTCCAGCAGTTGCAGAATCCATTAGAATTCAGTATGGAGGTTCAGTAACAGCAGATAATGCTAAGGATTTAGCTAAAGAAAAGGATATTGATGGCTTTCTTGTTGGAGGTGCTTCTTTGAAGCCTGATTTTGTCAAAATTGTTAATGCAAAGCAGTGAAATTCCATTACTAAATAATTGATTGCATCCTTGTACTATAATTTGTACAAAAAATCTATTGCATTGTATTTTAAGAAAAAAATTTCAAAGAAAAAATTCATCACTCTTGTTTATGTATTATTTTCTTAAAAATATTTTTATCCATGAAAAATGTTAAGCTGTGAAAGAATAAAACTCTGTTAATGATATTACAGTTTATTTTCTAACTCTGTAAAAATATACAACAAAAAGTGAAATAAAGGCTCATTACAGTTATAAAAAGTTTAACTTATTTATAAATTATTTTTATATACAAGTTTATATTTTCAAATTTATTTAATCATTCCTCTTGTTATAACACCAGAAGGTTTTTCTAAATTTTTAATAATATTTACTCCATCTTGTTTAATTCTTGCACAAGCAATTTTAACAATAGATTTGAATGAACGTGGTTCCCATACAGCTAATTCAGCTAAACTTTTATGATCAAGATGAATTTCACATCTTCTTAAACCTATTTTAAGAGCTTGCAAGTTCAGACCATGTTCATGACATCCAGCTTCAATTCTATTTGCCCAAATCTAATAAATAAAATTTTATTAAGAGAATAATAAAATGTAACAAATCAAAAAGTGAAGAAAAAGTACTGGCTTACATTTCTGATAAAATCATGTTTAGGCTTTCTTCCTTTTGTTGCAAATTGTAAAGAGCGATGAACAGCTCTAATTGCATTACTGTAACAATTTCTGAAACGTCCACGAAAATGCTGAAAATTTTAAACTTTTTATAATGATCTCATTTTATTATGATAAATTATAATGGCATATAAAATTATTTAAGTTTGGTATTATACAACATTAATTGTTTATCTGTATTGCAAGTTAACTTTTAGAACAATTATTAAAGATTTTAAATATTATAAAACTTACGGCAGACAAACGGAAAATTTTTCGCTTACGCCAAAATTCATCGGGCCCTTTATTTCTTGCTAAAAGTGCTATTGTTGTAAATACCATTTTATTTCAACTAAAACTATTTTATTAAGATCACTATTTTATTCAATAATTACAAATTATTCGAGGTTATGTAAGTTGCCGAAGCCGAATGATATCTGACAAACTGACGGTATTATTACCAACTGCGTTCGTCGAACGAGCGTTCCAATTCCAAAGCGAAGATACACCAACACCAATCATCTCACGTTGTCGTATTTGCGTTTGGCGTTGGTCATTTCATTTCTTGATGGTGTGCTGTACAATGCAATTGCCGTAGTAAACACGTGTTCAAAAAAAATAAATTTGAAAATTGAGTTTTTACATTGAGTACATTATTTAGAGCTATAAAATGAGTAACAAAAAGAGGTATTTATAATAGCGTTAATTTTTTTTTGAGTAACCAAAATGTTTTGTGAAAATTTAAATTATAATTTATTATTAAAATGTATAATATATACTAAATCACTTGCAATGATTTCAAAGTTATAATTGATTATGTGATGTTTCAATCAGGGTGTCTATTTTTCAGAAAAATTATTTAATTGCTTGTAAATAAAATCCTATAAATTAAAGGTTAAGTTAAAGGATCATAAAATATTTGTTATAAATATTTTTTTTAAATTAAAAAATTATCTATTAAATTGATTCGATATATTTATATTTATTTCTATGTTTATGTTAGTTTTTTAAATTTTTCTCAAATTTTTTAGAAAATTTAATCCTGATTCATCTGATGAAGATGAAATGGAACAAATTGATATGCTTAATATGGTAGACTCTGAAGAAGAATTTTCAGAAAATGAAAGGAAATTATTAGAAAAAGTTAGGCAAAAAAGGCAACCAGAAAATTATGACAGTGAAGATGAAGTTATGGGATTTAGCAATGAAGAATATGATGAAAATGAAGAGGAAAAAGATTCTATGGCTTCTGACATTGAAGGTCTTGAAGAAAATTTTGACTTACCTAATGAAAAAGCTTGGGGCAAAAAGAAGAAAGCTTATTATTCAACTGATTATGTTGATGCCGACTATGCCTCTGCAAGTCAAAAAGACATAGTTGATGCAGAAATGGAAGAACAAGAAGCTAGAAATTTACAAAAACGTCTGGTTGAACAACTTGATGAAGCTGATTTTGGTCTTGATTTAGTTATATCAAAAGAGAATGATTCTGAATTTGATAAAGATGGTGAACATATTAAAGCTGATTTAAGTAAGTTAAGTAAAAGGCAAAAGCAGGAAATTTTAGAAAAAGAAAGTCCAGAATTTATGCCTTTAATAACAGATTTTCAAGGTAACATTTTTCTTAATTCTTTACAATTTTTCTATAGAAAATATTTTTAATGCTTCTTAATCTTATTAACAACCAATTAATTTTACCTTGATAGATCGTTTAGCTGAAGCAAGAACCATACTAGGACCATTTTTGGATCTTGTAGAAAAAAGTAATTGCCAAGACTGCTCTGCTACTAAATTTATAAGAGCAAAATATGATCTATTACTGAACTATTGTACAAATATATCTTTTTATTTAATGCTCAAAGCTAATAGAGAACGTGCAGTATCTCATCCTGTAATTAAAAGATTAGCTCAATACAGACAATTATTATCTCAATTAGAGGAGCGTCAAGGAAATCTTTTGGAGGAAATTCAAAAACTTTTGGATGCTGATAAGGATGGTGAACCTATATATAATACTGTAGATTTTTCTGAGATAGATATAAAGAATGAAGTACAAAAAGTTAAGGATGCAATAATTCATCAAACTAAGAACAAAATTAAAAATGAAAAAAATAGGGAAGAAGTTGCATTTGAAGGAGATTCTAGTATGGATGAAGATGAAGGAAATGTGGAACAAGAAGGTTCAGATAATTCAGAAAACGATCAAGAAAATAAGGATGAAAATGAAATTGAAGCAGATAAGAGAGCTATTACTTATCAGATAGCTAAAAATAAAGGTCTTACACCTCATAGAAAGAAAGAACAGCGTAACCCAAGAGTTAAACATAGAAACAAATATCGTAAAGCTAAAATACGCAGAAAAGGCGCAGTAAGTTTTTATTTTATTACATCTAAATTATATTTAAAACAAAAATTACTATAATTTCAATTTTTTAGGTTCGAGAGGTCAGGAAAGAAACTACTAGATATGGAGGAGAAATATCTGGTATTAAGGCTACTGTTAAGAAAAGTATTAAGCTTAAGTAAAATAATTTTACTGTGTAAAATACAATTTAAGTTTTCAATACATAATTATTTTTAAATGAAAATTTCTAATGTATTATATTGTAAATAAACGAAAAAATTTATACAATGAATAGGGTTTTATTAAGTGTAATACATATGAAACAATGACACCTAAACACTAGCAGACCTTAAAAGAATGTAACTGAAGTAACAAATGTCTATAATGAGACAATCTGTATTAAACAATCCATTTACGCACTGACATTTGACTCAGAGATTTTTGTCATCAATATAACAATGGTTTCATGATCTTAATCACGAAAATTAACCTATTTTGAACTAGACTACTTTATGGCTCCAATTTAGCCAAAATATCTGATTCACGGAATAAGTGGAATTCTTTGTTCTCTTCAAGTTCAACTTTAGTTCCACCATATTCTGGGAGTAAAACAACATCGCCAACTTTAATACTTGGTGGAATGTGGTCTCCTTTCTATAGAATTAAAGTTTACATTAATAAATTTATTTGTTAAAATGACCCGTTTAAAAAATTAAAATACATACATCGTTCCTTGATCCTGGTCCAATAGCTACAACAGTGCCTCTGAGGATTTTGCCTTGAGCTTTTTCTGGAATAACAATTCCACCTTTGGTCTTAGTAACAGCTTCTGCTCTTTGGATTAGCACTCTGTCAAACAGAGGAATTAACCTCTTAACAGCAGCTGCAGCAGCCTATAATATATAATAGTCTACATAATATAATATAAATAATAAGTACTTATTCAAATGAAATTAACTTTTAAACAAAATTTAAAATTTATTTTAATTTTATAAACTGAAAATATCAAAAACTCTAATATAAACTCTAAAAAGCTTAAATAATTAACTTTTACGTGTAAAAAATAATGTGAAAGTAAATATGTTTATATTTAATAAACGTTTTAATAACAGTTAAAAATCAGTCTATTTTTTCCCCGCGAATACAGGATCAAATTATGACGAAACAAAATTTTGAAATCGTGTTCAATTTTTCACGTGAGTTCAAATGTATAGTTCTAAAAATCATTAAAGCTTGCCAAAATTGATCTTTACTAACGTAATATTTTGTAAAACGTTGTAATTTAAGAAATTACGTAAGTTGCCGAAAAGATAAAAAGCGAGAGTAAGAAATTATTAAACTGATGAATTCCAGAAATTCAGTTTCTTGAAACCGTGCCTTTTAATACAAAAATAAGAAAAATAATACTTGGTTAGAACGAGAGGGCTAAGAAAATAATGACGCTGAAACTTACCATGACTATCTTTTACGTGTAGGATCGCAAGATGAGAAATAAAGAGGAGCAAAAGCCTCGTGCACGCGCTGCGCGTAACCTAAAAATTCTCTGCCGGCGTCCGCAGTCGGTCTGCCCAAGTGCGATGTGTGTCTCTCTTTCCCTCTTGCTCTCGAATCTTCTGCTGACTCGTGTGTGCGTGACCATCCATGTTCCATCAGCCCTCCCTATCGATCCCCTTCCACTCTTGACCTGCTGCCATTAACCAGTTACGTAATCAGTTGTTAAAGCATCAACGATTGATTCCTTTTAAAGAAAATAAAGGATTGGGAAGAAAAAAAGCTATTTTTGACAGAAAATTTTATTTTTTATTTGGAAAGAATAAGGGAAGCTCATGACACGAAGTCGTTTTTGCGTTTTTCTGATATTTTCATTCAAGAAGGGTGCGGACTGCGGTTTGATCTGTGTGTAGCAGCACCACGTGGTTGAGGATAGCTGCTGCGCCGGTGCAGCGAAAAGAGAGTATACAACATAGCGTTCAATTTTAGATTAAGTCTTTTTTTTATTAAAAAAAGACAACTGAAATTTTCTTTGCGGGAGATATTTATCCGACAGCCAAGTTTTAAGCTTCAACTGTTTTTTAGAAAAAAATAAACAAAGGAGCAACCGAAAATAGCCGGCTGCCGGTGTGCACCATAATGAGCACAAGTTCTCTTGCATGAGAACACAATTTTCAGCTCTATGACGAAATAATAAGTATATAAATGCTGAAGAAAAAATTTTTATCTGTCAAGGGGAGATCTGAAAGTTCAATGTTCGATTGGTTCTCAGAATAATCGAGAAAAATAGGAAAGATAACCAGGGAAAAAGTGAAGTTTTCTTATCTAAAATTGTTTTTTCAATTTATACGAAAACTCAAGCTTTATTCTCTTAAATTTCTTTGTTCATTATAAAAACCGATTTATTACATTTTTTCATCAAAAACTAAATTCTCTTTATAAATTTACAATTTTCTATCAATATTTCGAAATTTACAAAAATTTATCAAATGTTAAACACTATGAAAATGTTGTTTTATTGTTTATTTTCAGCCTTCTTTTTGTTTACTTGCAGCAAATTTCTCTCTTAATATTTGTTAAAACGATTGGCGACTGCTTTGGCGGTTGCGTCATACGAGCGCGGTAGTAAGTTCTAGAAAACCAGTTAAATGCCGGTTCAACGTTGCAGAATATTCAGAAAAAATGAATGAAAAATATTTTGGCATGTCTTAAAAACTCTGCGTTCCTGTAGAAGAAGACGACATAAATAGAAAATACCTTTCTCATAAAATATTAAAAATTTCATTTAACTTTTGAGCTTCTCGATTTTTCGAAAAGTCCGAGGTTAGTTAGCGGGGCAGCGCGACGAAAGGGGGGCAAGAGACGATCGCTAGCGCCCCATGTGATATCTTTCTCTCTCCTCTCTTACTCGCCGCATTTCGGCTCTTCATTCCGATCGCGCCCCGTTCGCACGCAACGTGTAACTCGCGCAGACCAAGACTTTTCTCAGGCTAATCAGTGTTCAAAGAAGCTCGAAAATCAAGGTAGGAAAATCAGTATAATTTTTCTTACGAAAGCCCTTCTTTCCGATCAACATATATTTTTCGCTTATCATTTCGGACTCCTTTATCGATTTGCAAGACCCGAGAAATTGGAACTCTACAAAAGATGAGAAAAAAATAGCAATATCCCAAAAGCTTTGCAGCTTTTCATTTTTGCAAGTATTGAGATTTATCGAATAGGGAGCTTTAACAGCTTCTTTGAGTTAAATGCAAGTTAGAGGAGGCTCGAAAATCATCGTCGTGCGACAGCGTATCTCGCCACGCGGTGCGCTTTACATAACCGCGCCTGCTCGCCGCCTTTTGGCCGAGCCTAATGAGAAAACATCGTTTACTGATTCTTAATAGTTTACTTACTTTTTTCATTTAACTATGATTGGAATTAAAGTTAGATTCTTAAAGTAATGTTTTTAATACGGTTTAAAACCAAATTTAAAGATATTACTTATTACTTATACAGAAAAGATTATTTCATTAATGATTGCAATGTGATAAATTATGCAAAATTACGTCAGAATTGTAATTTTAATTTATTTAGAATAAAAATCTAGAAAAATATAAAATTTTAATAAAAATTTATATTCCAAATTATATAATTATTGTATTGTATTTTATTTTGCAAATTGTATTTTAGATGTTCAGGCTACCAGCAGTCGTACGTAATGTTGCTTTACGACAACTGCAATTACAATCTCGCAGCTATGCTAAAGATGTTCGATTTGGAGCAGAAGTGCGGGCTCTTATGCTCCAAGGTGTAGATGTCTTGGCTGATGCAGTAGCTGTTACAATGGGTCCTAAGGGACGCAATGTCATTTTGGAACAAAGCTGGGGAAGTCCAAAGATCACAAAGGATGGTGTCACTGTAGCAAAGGGTGTTGAATTGAAAGATAAGTTCCAAAATATTGGAGCCAAGCTTGTACAAGATGTCGCTAATAATACAAATGAAGAAGCTGGTGATGGTACTACAACAGCAACAGTTTTGGCTAGAGCTATTGCCAAAGAAGGATTTGAAAAAATCAGCAAGGGAGCAAACCCAGTTGAAATTAGGAGAGGTACTTGCCTTTGAGATTTAATTTAGAATATATTTATTTAGAACTGCAATTATTTATATTTCTATAATAAACAGGTGTTATGATGGCTGTTGACAAAGTCAAAGAAGAACTCAAATCTCTGAGCAAACCAGTTACAACACCAGAAGAAATTGCACAAGTTGCAACCATTTCTGCCAATGGTGATACTGCTATTGGAAGCCTAATTTCTGATGCAATGAAAAGAGTTGGAAAGGAAGGTGTTATTACCGTCAAGGATGGCAAAACATTGAATGATGAGCTTGAAGTTATTGAAGGAATGAAATTCGACCGTGGTTACATTTCTCCTTACTTTATTAATTCATCCAAAGGAGCTAAAGTAGAATTCCAAGATGCTTTGGTCTTGTTTAGTGAAAAAAAGATCTCATCTGTTCAGAGTATTATTCCTGCATTGGAACTTGCCAATTCACAACGCAAACCTCTTGTCATTGTTGCTGAAGATATTGATGGTGAAGCTTTGTCTACCTTGGTTGTTAATCGTTTGAAGATTGGTCTGCAAGTGGCTGCTGTTAAAGCACCTGGTTTTGGAGATAACAGGAAAGCTACTATGCAAGATATGGCAATTGCTACTGGTGGCATTGTGTTTGGTGATGATGCTAATTTAATCAAGATTGAAGATGTTCAAGTATGTAAATGATATTAATAATATATTTCTAAATACTAAGTAACAATTTTTTTTATACATTACTTGATTTCTTTTCAGCCTACTGACCTTGGTCAAGTTGGAGAAGTTATTATTACAAAAGATGATACACTTCTTCTGAAGGGTAAGGGAAAGAAAACTGACATTGAAAGGAGAGCTGATCAAATTAGAGATCAAATTGAAAATACAACATCTGATTATGAAAAAGAAAAGTTACAAGAGCGATTGGCTAGACTTGCATCAGGTGTCGCTGTTTTAAGAGTAGGAGGAAGCAGTGAAGTAGAAGTCAATGAAAAGAAAGATCGTGTCCACGATGCTTTGAATGCTACTCGTGCTGCTGTTGAGGAGGGTATTGTTCCCGGAGGTAATTTTTAAATTTACTTCGTTGTAGAACAGTTTAAAATACAAAATTTACAAAAATTTTATAAACTTAATTCAATTTATAATACAATATTTATTTGCCAGGTGGTACTGCTTTGTTGAGATGTGCACCATCTCTGAAAACTCTAACACCCGCTAACGAGGATCAGAAAACTGGTATCAACATTGTGGCTAACGCTCTGCGAATGCCGTGCTTGCAGATTGCACAAAACGCTGGTGTTGACGGCAGCGTTGTTGTCGCTAAGGTCTCGGAGGGAAAACTTGGTTATGACGCCATGAACAACGAATACGTTGACATGATTGAAAAAGGCATCATCGACCCGACGAAAGTTGTACGCACTGCTCTCACTGATGCTGCTGGTGTTGCCTCCCTTTTGACGACTGCCGAGGCAGTGGTGACCGAACTTCCTAAGGATGATCCACCAATGCCAGGTGGTGGTATGGGTGGAATGGGTGGTATGGGAGGCATGGGTGGTATGGGTGGTATGATGTAAATGAAATTAGTGTTGAGTTCAAAGACTGAAATACACACAAGTGTCGTCGATTCAATGCGACCAGACCCGCTGAGCATAACTGTCTTTACTGCTCGCTACATACATTATCATCTATTTAATTTTTTGTTTAGGCACGTTTTATTGACTTGATGAATTCTTTGCATCAATGAGTAATATTTTGTACATATTTATCTTTTTCTTTATATAATTTAAAAGAAAATAAATGATGATGCATGTTTCTTTAATAATTTAGCATACTCTTAACAAATTTAATAGATATTAAAATTAAAAAATATATAATACAAATATTCTATAAATAATTTCAAATAAAAAATTGAAATAAACCAAGAAGTGTCTAGATAGAAAAGTGAAGGATGCCTATGTATGTATTTTCAACATAATTAGGAATTACATAACATTGTAGAAGTTTAACGGCAGCATTATCATGCGAATACCTAAAGTGAAAGCGTTATGTTCTTTAAAGTTAATCAATTTTTTTATGTTATATTGACAAATCATTGCATTTTGAATATAATAGATAAATATTTAGGTAATATCTGAAAACCGCTTTTTTATGATTTACTTAATAAATATCGAACAAGTTAATTGTAACATTAGCACAAAATTATAATTAAATATTTCATCCTGTCTCACAAATTCTGATCGATCTTCTTGACGTTTGCGTCAATAACATTAAATCTAAAATTAATCTGTTATATCGAACATATTCGATACATTTTATGAATGAATTTCCCTTTAATCAAAATAAGAATATAAATAGAAATGAATAGAAATGAGTAACAATGTACTTTATTTAGGATAAAATTGAAGTATCTCAAAGCTAGTGCATTTGAAAAATGTTGCCTCAACAATTGAAAGAATGAATCATAATTTTAAGAATGCAAGAATGTAAAAATGTTGATGTGTGCTAGAGTTCTGTTACTTTTTGTAAACAATAATGTTTATTTTCCACTTTTAGTCTAAATAAAAATATGTTTAAATTATTTACACGTAATTTATCAAATTTATAATTTCTTTCTGAAGACTACTATTAAACGATAAAATAATTTAAAAAAAATGTTTTTTTGAAGGAACTGGGTGGGTTCTTGAAATAAAAAAAATAATTAACCGCTTGGTGCATATTTACTTTTATTGTTTTCGTACTATATAGAGCAATGCTTTAACACGATTAATTTTAATTTTAACACGTTTAAATTGAAAATAGCTGGAAAAAAAATAAAATTCTTAAAATTATTTAAACATTTTAATAAAGCGAAAATAAAAATAAATAAAAATTTTTTTACCTATTAATCTTTTGACTGATCTCGTTTTTTCAATAATTTTTGTTGTAACTTTTGTCTGTATTCAACCAATGCCTTAGCTGTTTCTTCAGCTTTTTTCTTTTCTATTTTACGCTTATCTAGTAAATTTTGCATGAGCTCCAATTTTTTTTTTCTGTCTAATCTAAGATCAAGCGGCTCCTCGGGCTCTTTTTCTTCCATATTTCACTACTAATTTCTATCTGCGCTCGTTGAACACTGATTCAAAACTGAAACTTTGAATCAAAGTCAAAACTTTTGTAATGTAAACAAGATACATCTCTAATTTACATTTTGAATTCAAATTTACAGTTCCAGTAGCAAACAGATAGGTCGGCTTGTAGACGAGGTCTCGTCGTCCTGATGGTGTTCCTGGGCACCTAGACATAGCCTGCAGGAACACCTTCTGATTTTTTGCGCATCGACGGTGCACCTAATGAATCGCTTTGTAGACGAGGTCTCATTATCCTATAGGAACTCCTTCGAATTCTTTTAATTGTTTATAATTATTCTCATCTTATTATGTCTCGTTCTAAATTCAAAAATTAATATTTTTTGAAGTAATATACACAATTATTATTAAAATTGTATTTTTCTCAGAAAACATATTTCAGACTAGATACAATTTTTAGTTTCTATAAAACTTCTGAAATCTTAAAAAATTACCTTTTAACAAAGGTAATTTGCTTTATCAAGAAAATCGCATTGACTTGCGATTAGCCTAATTTACCGAGTAATTTTTACTCAAAAATTCTCTCAGTGTTATCAACTCAAAACTTTGTTACTTGTAGGTGTTCAGCCATCTATCGGTTCTCGCAACAGTCGTGCAAAAGCTTGTCGTTTTAAAGGCCCTCTTGTTTAGTCACACGGTGTAAAACTATACCTTTTACATATTTCTTAAAATGCGAGAGACATAATGTTTAAGGTAGTACTACCGTTAAATAATCTACCGTTCAGAATCTTCTGAAATTTGGCGTGTTGGTAGATATCGTTTAAGAAAAGACTCATCTAAATTTTGGCGAGGTTTTGGAGCGTCAGAAAAAAGTTATAAACATTTGAATTTCGAAAAATACACATTTTTCTCTAAAATTCTTAATTGCATAAAACTGACCGTTCAGAATTCGCTAAAATTTTGCAGATTGTTAGTTATGGAA
>UCOM01001395.1:0-42292 GCA_900474385.1 Ormyrus pomaceus
TTTTGTAATTCATTTGTAACGTCTCAATAAATTAAAAGAATTTCAATGTTATGAGAGAAATATTTTTTGTATTAAAAATATCTTAGTCTAACATAGAAAATATTTAGCGCGCTTGGATGGTGCTAGTATTTAAAATATTAAAGGAACATTTTTCAAATCCGCGCGCTCTCCTTAATAAAAACTAAACCCTTTAATAATACTTCCAGATAATATCGAATTTTGTCGCTTTACTTTAACGTTTTACGTGCATAAAATCGTGCGACACTCGAATCACTCGAGCAAGTTTCCACTTTTCGTGTCAACAAAAAAAAAAAAAAAAAAACTGTTCAGCCAACCTTCGCCACGCGCCAAGCCGCCCCCCCGAGAAGGGAATTTCCCGCGACGTATTTGCCCGAGATATCGCGGGACAAGTGCGCAGCATCCGTCGACTCTGGCCGCGCGCACGTCGCCGCAACGGTCACTTTGACGGGCTGCGCCCCGGTGGAAAAAGCTCGCGTGCCCCGCCTCCCCTCGGCGCCGCACGTGGCTGACTGACTCCTCTTCGACTTTCATCAGCCCCGAGACCCGCGTTGCTCGGGCATTTTCCACTCCGATTCTTGGCGGCGCGAGGGGCTTTTTTGCGCGCTTTTGAAAGGTGGACCAAAGTGATTCTTGACCAGCGAAGCTTACGCTCGAGTAGAGACAGTGTGGGGTTTGACCGCGCGAAATTTGACGAATGTGTTTTTTTAATGTCAGATAAAGCCTACGCGGGTTAATAATTTTGTTTAATCGTTCGAAATCTCTTATTTATCATCCTAAATCGAAACGATAAAGTCACGATTAACAAAAAGTCTCCTAACTTAAAGGAACCTCGACCGCTTTAATAAGGATAGCCCTCGTAAAGCACGCCAGCGACAATAAATATTACCCCAAGAGACAATAACGAAAGAAGTCCCGTTCTGATTGAATTTATAAGACAGTCTCTCTCGAAAAATAATGAAAACCCCAATCCGGGAATGAAAAAAAAAAAGAGTGAGCGGACGACTTTATTAGTAATCTCGAAAAAAAAAACCACCGGTCGTAAATCGGGGGGCCGAAACAATTCTGCCCCGATACGCCCGTTGCTCATCCCGAAAAAAATGATTAATACATCAGTTCGGCAAAAAAGCGAGTAAACACACATCCTGCTCTCGCGAGACCGACGAAAATCGTCATCGTCGCTGCACGAATAAGCAGAAGAAGAGAGAGAGAAAGGAGAAAATAACGATGCGTCAGTCGGAGCGCGTGCCCGGGAGATGTCCGCGCGCAAACAAACCCGAACGGTTCTCTCTTTCTCTCCTCCTTCTTTTTTCCTCCTTTTTTTCTCGTCGCTCGCTCGAGAGCGCCGCGCCACGTGTCCCTCGATCTTTATGAGCTTGCCCCCTTGATTTTTGCCTTTTTCGCCGTCGCGCGCGATCCGCCGCGTCTCAATCGATGTCCCTCGCTTCTTTCCCCGCCTTTTTCCCCCATTGCGTTGTACCCGTGGCGCTGCTGCGCTCAGGCTGCCCGCCGGAGAGAAATGAAACCCGGAGTCCGGACGCAGGCGATATTACAGGAGTCCGG
Source organism: Ormyrus pomaceus (assembly GCA_900474385.1). Lineage (NCBI taxonomy): Eukaryota > Metazoa > Arthropoda > Insecta > Hymenoptera > Ormyridae > Ormyrus > Ormyrus pomaceus. Next base: position 1,582 of record UCOM01001395.1, read on the forward strand.
CGAGCCGCGTGGTTTACGAGCTTGCGAGGAGAGCTGCTTTATTGGCTCTTGTACGTCGGTATTTTAATGAAATCTGTGTGACGACGGCGAGTTTTTGGAAATTACGCATTGAACGGGTGTGTTTTTGTTCCGAGGAGGTAAGTAGTTTTGCGAAACAACGGCTTTATCGCTGAAATTCCTGGTATATAATAAAGGAATCCTTGAATCGATTTGCGAAATTTTAATTAAATTTTTTTTCTCCTCGCCGTCGTTCGATATCGCGTCGGAAATAATAATAGAGAGATGTTTATTAAAAAAAAAAAAGAAAAGAGTCGTTACCTTGACTGCCGTGACGTTCGCAATACAACTTAAATTTCGTCTTTGGCCAACTAATGTGGGACGGTGGAATTGTAAAGCGACCTTCGCTCCCAAAGTATGTGTGACAAGTGTAAACAGGACTTGCGAGGGTTGTAGGAAATGAACGACGAGCCGAATGAAAACTAATGAGATCTAAAACGCTATAAAATAGCCCGTAAAGAGTAAAAATAGCGAACTAAAAACAAAAGGAAAAAAAGTTAAACAGTAATAAAATCAAAGGCTCGAAAATAGCGAATAACAAGCTCGGAACAACGGTCAAACAGCAAAACGGACTATTTATAAAAAAAATTTAATAAGCGTCCCGTCCTCCGTCGATCCTCGGAAGCGCAGCTCCATCTCCAGCGCATCTCGAACCGTCGCCGCCGCTTATCCGCCGCTCCGATCGATTTAGCCATTAGATTTTCGAGCGGCGGCCGTGGCGGCGGCGGCGGCGGCTCGCGGCCGTGAGCTTGCCGCTCTGCAGCCTTATAATCTCCGGCCGGCAATGGCAATGGCAGCGAAGGCCGCGCGTGCGCCTCCGATTTTCGGACAGGTTGTAAACAGCGAGCGAACGAGCGAACGAGCCGAGAGCGGAGCGCCGCGTGTGTTTGCCGGCCTCAATTTCACCGTTATACTCCTTTTATTTTTCAAAGCTTTTTTCCTGGTCGAGCGGCGTCGCTCGCCGCTGACGTAAGAATTGCAATTGAAGTGGCTACTCGCCGCTGAGGTTTGCGTACGTTCTGGAGCGTAAGAGTGAAAATTTTCGACCGGGTAGAAGATTATCGTACTGGTTCCGTTTTATCCTCGCCGATTCGTTTCGACGGGATAGAAAGGCCCATAAATCCGCCTAAACACCCCGATTTATCCCATCGTCAACGTCATAATTGGTCAGTCGGTGAACGAGCAGCGCACGCGCCAATATTGCCGTGAACCGCGAGCGCCTGGAATTTCCGGGCCGCCGCTCATTATCCGAGCGAGAAAACTTTGCGATATACATGGTTTCGCGGAATGCCGTGATCGCGCGCGCGCGGCCTCTCTGCATTCGGGGGGAACGCGAGTCACGTGACTGGCGGCGAAACATCGGTGACGGGGCGCCCGCCGCGCGCGCGCGGGTTCGAGTCATCGGTTGGGCATCGGGTTTTGCGAGCAACTTAACTGTTTATCGCCTTTGGGAATGACCGCGCGCCTCTCTCGGAAAGTGGCTCCTGCTGTTCTGCAGGCGAGTACAACCGTTCCGGGAGGAATTGCAAACGGTTGTTTATCCGGTGGGTGTTGCTCGGGGAGAGATAAACGGCGGGTGAATTTTCTGCGGTTGTATAAACACCTTTACGGCGTGATAAATTTTTATTTTGTCAGGCTGCAATTTCTTCGCCAGGCGGAACAGTGCATCCCCGTGTAATTCAGGAGCTCTTTTGCCTTGGAGCTGTTGGATTGTTTTTCTTCTTCCCGCGTAATATTAACAAAAGATCGATATAAAAAAAACGCGGATCCGCCTCGGAGCTAAAAAAAAAAAATGGAAAATTCGCTCTCGGGACCTATTTCGAGCGAGACCTCGAGGCCGAATCAATGGTAAACCACGCGAATCCCGGCTTGCAAATGAGCTGCGCAAAAAGTCGCGTCGCGCGCAAGCACGCCGAGTATTCGCCTATCCGACGCGCAGCGCCGTGCAAAAAAGGCCGGCGGCGGCAGCCAACGACTCGGGAGAAATCGGAGCGACTTCTCGGCACGTAACGGCGCGCTACTTAATTACCGAACGACTGGCTTCCGCGCGCGGCAACATCCTCGCGCGGCTTCCGTTCCACCTATGGGCGAGAGTTCCGTTAACATCCTTTGCTCTCTCTCCTCTTCTTCTCCTCTTTTTTTTTTTTTTTTTTTTCGTCGACGAACGGGGGTGGCTTTTCGACGCCGTCGACTCGAGAGGAGGAGGAGGAGGAGGCTCGAGAGAGTTTGCTCACTTTGGGGGCCGCAGGCTCTCGAGAATCATCGATCTCGATGATGACGCTTTTTGTGTCGGCGAGATACTTTAAATATTTGCCCGGCCGAGTTTCCGGTGCCCCCTTCCCCCCCTTTGCTCCCTGCACAGCCGCTGAGTGTCTGCCTCGCTGTATGGGATTCGAGAGCCTCGGCTATTAGCGATAAGATTGTGGCTTTTAGGGGACTCGAATTTGGCTAATCAATTTGCCCCGCGTCGACTCTTTTTTTTTTTTTTAATCCTTTGAAGAAGAGCTTTTTTTCCGGCTTTTACAATTCAGCAAGTGCGCGCAGCGCAATTTCTTCTCGTTTTTAGATCAATTTGGAGGCCGAACGAGTCGTAAAGTGAATCAAAGCTTTGAAAATGCCCGAGAAATAACTTGATCCCGGTGCCTCGTTACGGTCCCGTCTTAAGTGAATCTAGAAGTTGTTTACCCGAGGCTCGAGTCTGCTTTAACGAACGTTCAATGGGTTTTTAAGCAACGATTTATTCGAGTGAGTTACGCGCCGTGAACTTGCACCATTTGGCCGCGGAAAGCGGCGCCCCCAAAGTTTTAATAACATCCGTACCTCGCGCCGATACGGTGTGTTTCCCCCCTGCCCCCTCCGTCGTTATAATTTTCGTTTTGTACGCGGACGCAGACACGCGCCCGGCGAGCAATTAAAGCCCGTTCGCCGCGAAAAGAAAGAAAGGAAAAAAAAAATAAATAAATAAAGAGCGCGTTAAATCATACTCTTACAAGGTGGAATTAACACCTTTCCGCAATAAATCCTCGAAATAAATACCCGGCGCGGGAGAGCGCGCAATTTAGCCGAGCCGATCTAGCATCATGAAAATGTATTAATTTGAACTTCCGAGAGCGCGGGCCGCGCGCGCCGCGAAAATTTACACTTTAATTGTTCCATTATGGCCTAAAAGTTAAGAGCCCCCATTTACTTGCAGATCGTACACCTCGAATCGTAACGGGGCAATGGCAAACTTATAATTAATTGTTATCTCCCTTATCAGTCTGCCGATGGAATAAAAGAAAGATTCATTAAGGAAACTCGTTCCCGCTCACTTTTTTTAATTAAACTTCTTCTCAACGTTCGCGACGGCGAACGGACGCCCCGCTGCATGCACATAACAATATATTGCCAAATCCTCTCGAAGCTCTCGGTGCGTCACCGCGGCATTGAAACTTTTAACCAATCATCGCATCGGCGCCGAATGCAATCCGGGCCGAAAACCCGGCCGCACAGCCGACCAGCAGCGAACAAAATCGTCATAGAGCAGTAGCAGCAGCAGCAGCAGCAGCAGCAGCCTCGGAAGCAGGAAGGAAGGGCCGCGCGGAGCTAATGCCGTTTACACAGCCGGTTGAGTCATGCCCACATAGCGGCGTCGTCGGCGGCGGCGGCGGCGGGGCAGATAAAGCACTTTCTAAATACATCAACGCGGCCGAGGCCATAAATAGCCCCCACAATGGCTCTATCCGTCGTCGGCGCGGCCGTGGGCGTCGGGATTAGGTGGCTGCGCGCAGGCCTGCAGCTGCTGCTGGCGATCGTTCGCGCGCGCCCGAGCGAGGATGAGCTCGCGCGCGCGTCCTGCGCCGCGGCCACTGCGAGCGTCTTCTTTTCTTTCGCCCCCGCGAGCGCCTCTCGGGCCTTCCAGCTGACGCGGCATTTTTTGGAAAAGCGCAGAGCGGCAAGTCTGTCTAGGGAAATTGTTGATGTTTATCGGCCTCCCGAGGTTTCTTTCCGCCGCAGCGACACCTGCGTATAGATTTTCGCCCGCGCAATAGTTTTCCGCGCGATTATCCCGCGCATTAATAACTGCCGGTCTTACCCCGTGTCCCGCGAATCGTTAATTTTATTACTCGGGCGCAGGCTCGTTGATAAACCGAGCAGGCGCCCCACCCCCGGTAATCAAAGCGATTCCGAGCCAAATCTACTCGCGTCCGCCGAGAGCAGGGAGCTCCCTCTCTCTCTCGTTGATTCGACGTAATTGGGCGGCATCGATCGTCGGCCGTTGGCGATCGGCGACGAGGAGGCCCGCGCGACAAAGGCGCGCTCGCGTGCCCGGCCGAAAAGGGGTTCTCCCGCGCCGCCGAGTGTCCGAAATTTGAGCTTGTACAAATTGAGGCGCGCGCTCTCGCATTTATGCCCCCGGGGAAAGGGGGGGGGGGGGCAGCAGCGTATCGCCCCGATGCGCGTGTCTTGGACTTGTTGACATACGCGAAAGAACGGCTTCCTGCTTACTCCGCCGAAAGGCTTTCGGGGCAGATGTCGACGGGGGATACGCCGCTTCCTGTCTTTCAGCCTTCATTTGCATGCCTCGATCGGACGAAATCGTGACGCGGTTTATGTAATAAGGCTCGCTTTGATTTTCTCGTTCCGCGGTACAAAGGGAGGGCTTTTAAACAAAAGACTGTATATTAGTTGCTCGAACGGCCAAGCCGAAAGCGTAAATTGTGCAGATGTATACTTTAGCCCTTATAATTATCTCGAAAAACGAGATAAAACCCGCACGCAATAACTCGCGTTGCTCTTCGTCGACGTAACGCGCATTTTCTAAAAATAAGACCGCGCGCGCGCACAGGAAGAAGACGCACTCGACTTCCTCCACGGACTTTCCTCAGTCCCGACCGCATTGCGCAGGCGAGAGAGCTCGGGCTGCGAGAGACGCGCGACGAGCAGCCGACCGCCGCGCGCGTCACACTTTCCTCGACGCGAAATTTCGCGACGACGCGGCTCCCGCGTCGGGCTCGCGGTTCGAAAAAAGCCCCGTACAGCCGGCAAATGTCCCGACGTCACGAGGATCTGCTTTCGGGCTTTTTTTCAGCCGCGAAAGTGTCCCGGCGCGATTGCGCGTCACTCTCTCCCTCCCTCTCTCTCTCTCTCGCTGACTCGCGTCTGTTAACGACGCGCCGCCCTGTCCGCCGCCCAATAATACATTGCCCTCGGCTAAATCGGTGCCACCTGGCCCGAATAGTGTCGCTAAAAATACGGACGCGGACACGTTCGAAAGCTCTCTCCGCGCAGGGGGAGGGGGAGGGACGAGCGGCAGACTGACGAGCCCGCGAGGGGGGAAAAGCCGTTTCTAAGTGGATTGAAAGAAAGTCCAAGGGGCGCGTGAAGAAGGAGCCCCGAGATACACACACTTTGTTTGAGAAAACATTTGCCCCCTTCGGAGGAGCCGGAATAGATGGGCTCTCTTTGACGACGCCCGGTGGGGTTTTGTTCACTTGTTTGACCGATTGCTCGACCCGAGTTGTTCCTTCTTGCCGATGTTTTTTTTCTTTTTTTGCTTCGCCTCGTAATTGTATTTGCGCTTTGAAAAAAAAAAAAAAAGGAGCGAGTGCAAATCTTTATGAATAGGCATTGAGGTCTTAAAATGGTTATAAAAGATTACGAATGAGCTTTAAACTTCCGTTGCGAATTGTTCTCGGAAAAACATTAACATTGACGTTGAGTTTTTTTATGCTCCACGTGGCATTTTTTTGTTTTGTTTTGTTTTGTTTTACAAGAAAATATTGCTTTCAGTGGGCAGCTGCGATTAAATATAGCTTTGTTCCAGCTAATATTCCGCGATAATTTTTCTTCTCCCACTGATTTTTTTTTTTTTTTTTTTTTTTTTTTTTTCTTATTTCGTCTCAACTCTATATCTTCGACTAAATCACCAAAAAGATGACGTTAATGCCGCATACGTTACTCCGCGGCTTATTTATTTTTCGCCGCTCTTCGGCCCGCGCGGCGTCGAAAACAAACAATAAATCCTTCTCACCCAGCGCAGCCTTAATTACTGTTAAATATCGAACTAAAAAGCTTACCCCGCAAAAAGCGAGCCGATACGTGGGTGGTGACGCGGCAGAGTTGCTTTTGCAAACAACAGCAGGCGGCGATTTTCTAAAAAGATATATATCCGCCGTCTTTCTCGTCCGAGGTTCGGCTGAACTACTTTTCACTTCAAACGGCGCAAGGATGCGACACACATTCTCTTTCTCTCTCCGCGTATTAATGCGTAAACAACTTGGCGAGAAAATAAACTCTCTCGTCCCATTTACCGTCGGAGCGGTCCTCTCCTCCCTCTGACTAATTGGGACAACAATCGCGCGGCGACCTATTCTCTCTCCGAGACGTCTTCGCGGAGAGCCGAAGACAACTCTAATTTTTCATCGAGGGAACGTGGGATTGTATCGGCGATCGACGCGGATCGTCGTTACTTCTGCGCGACGAAGCGACGAGGTTTAGAACTACGGAAGGAGGAAAATCGTTTGGATGTGCGACGAGTTCAAATTTAGCCGCGGCGCGTTTAACGAGTGAATCTCGGCTCGTTATAAAAAAAGCCACACACATCGGCCTTTGATTCGAGCGGCAATTAACTTTCGAATCCGCCATCCTCGTTTCTCACGTCTCAATTTCCACTTAATCTCCGGCCAGTTAAAACCCCGTAAACGTCGGCAATAAACAAGACAATCCCGCACGAAACTGGAGAGGCCCGCAGCTCCCCAAAATCTCCCCCTATCCTCCCAATATATGCTCCACAAGTCGTCCGACAGATCGTAAAACTCCCGCCGGAGTGTCGGGCGGCCGCTTTAGAATTTTCCGACGACGAGGGGGGGAGAAAAGCCTGCTTTCACGGCACGCGCCGCGCGGAAGCCGATATGGTCGCGCGCGCCGAAAAATCTCTCTCTCCCGACGGCGCGCATTGTTCGCACAATGCGATATATATTCTGCGGGCCATTGAGGAGAACGCGCGCAGCTTTCGAGGCTCGAGGGAAGAAGGGAGAGAGGGAGAGAGAGCAGCGCACCTTGAGCCTCGCAGGTAGAGTTCCGGCAAAAGTGAGCCCTAAGCCGATCGCTCGTTATTTATTGGCGCTCGAGATTTTTCAATTCTGTTAAATTCTTCGCCGGGTTATTTATTAAGGGAGGAGCGGGTTTCTTTCGTATTTGGTGATAAAACTCTTCCTTTTTTTTTCTACTTCCGATAAAGGATTCTATACGGCAGGCCATTTGTTTGGGAAGAACTCGAACGATCAACAATTCTTTCCGTTTTCATCGGCTGAAAATCGATGGACGAAAAGGAAAGTACCCGCAATCCCTCTCGCATCCCTCGCTCGTAAACAAACTTTCGCCCCAAAGTTCTTCGACAATTAATCAAGCCTCTCGCGGCTCTGCCCCGTTTTCGCGGGACGCTCTTCACCACCATCACCGCCACCGTCCGCCGATTAAAATTTCTCTCCGTCGACTCGCTTTTGCTACACAGGAGAGCCGGTAGTAGAAGCAGCGACGGCGGCGGCAGCAGCCCTCCTTCCCCCCGTCGCTCGTCGCGTCTTACTTTTCCTCGCTCCGTATTCTTCTCTCTCTCTCTCTCTCTCTCTCTCTCTCCGGGCGCGTCTGGTGGTGTTGGTGCGCCGGGCGCACGCGACTACCAGACGGCAGGTGTTCGAGATTGTTGCACCCGGCAGATGTTGCCCCGAACTCCTAACCTTCTTCTTCCCCTTCCTTCCTATCCGGCATATCCTTTTTGCTCGCGGCTGCTGCCGCTGCCCCTCGTCGCCTTTTTTTGCCGAGCGTCGCGGCGGCTCCTCTGCTTCTTCTTCTTTTTAAGCCCGGTTCAGTAGCTCGCGGAGAGAGAGAGAGAGAGAGAGAGAGAGAGAAGGCGATCGAAAAATTGTGCCGTTTCCACGTGCCTCGACCGATGATTATTTTTGCGCAACGAGCTCGCAATTGATTTTGTATATCGAACGCTGGGGGAAGAAATGCGTCGATGTCGATGTACGTATCAATATATCCACCGCGACGAGGCGTCGCTTTGAGAAAGATATAAAATTCGAAAACGATCGAAACGGGGGGGTTCATAAAGATTTCACAGAGTCCTCCAACTGGTACCATAAAAACTGTACGCTGCGACACAAATTCCGCCTTTATGACGTCGAAAACAGACGTCTAAGCTCTGCCGCCGGTATATTAGGAGGAAAAAAAAGCCGCTCATCCCCGTCCTCACGACTGCTAATAACCCGGACGATTGTCGTCCGGGTTTTATTGCGGCCGTTATTATCATAATTTCTCCCATATCCAGCCTCGTAAATCAGCCGAAACGGACGGACCCTCGCGAGTTTCCGATGCGCCACCAGACTTAATAAAATTCGTAAGCGGACGAGGAGGACGAAAGGGAGCGGGCCGGCTTTCTCGAGGGCCTCTCTCTCTCTCTCTCTCTCTCTCCTGTGTGTCCCGAGGCGTGCTTCTATGCGCGTCCCGCTGATTTTGTCGAGCGACTCCTGCACGACCGGCGACGACGACGCAACAAGCATATTTCCCTTCCGCGCTTTGTGAGAGCCGGGCATAAAGGACGCGCTTCCTGTGCGGTGGAAAGAATTTACGAGGATACGGGACGGCCTTCGATTATTGCGCTGGAAGTATTAGCGGTAGGATGACTCGGTAGTCTATTGTAGTCCGGACTGGGATGTAATTGTTGCTGACTCTTCTTGGGGAATTGGAGTCGCCGGCTTAAAATGTGTTCGTAACGTTTTCGGACTGCCATTGAACCGGAGTTTGTAGCTTTATTTTTCTCTGTTTGCGGATAATTTTATGGAGGTTTGGAAAATTGGAATCGGAGTGAAAATGAAAATTTCTTAACTACAATTAATAGAACGCAACCTGAAATAGACGCATTCTTGGATTCACACGACTTCTTTTTTTCTCAAGCCAATGAATAATGCAGCCGCTAAAATCTTTTACGCTAATTAGTACAAAAAAGATCAGATAATGTAATACGGATCGAATGTTTCCGGTTAAATATCTAATTAGGCAAATTTATTTTCATAAGGGCTGTGTACACATTAATTACGGCTTGAATAATGATGCCCGCGAACGTATTATAAATGATATACATTATTCCGAGATTGCCTTTAAAACTCAAAAATTAATTAACGTACTCTTTTAAACTTTAAAAGCGACCCGGTAATTTCATCGAAAGAGTTCACCGCGCGGTAAAAAAAAAAAAAAAAAAAAAAGATCCGCACTCGCATGAGGGCGCGATATCACTTTCCGCTTTCTCTTTTATTTTCCCCGGCAAACTCGACAATAATTGGAATACCGACGAATATCCATCGGGAAGCCCGCCGAAGCAGCCGCGGTCTTTTATTAAACACCTTTGCGACAAATTGCAAATCGCCCCCCCCCCCACCTCGCGCATTGGCCGACGCAGCTTGTTTATAAGCAGTCGGCTGAAAACGAGGCGCGCTTCGCATAATATTTTCCAGCATCCGAATAACGCGCATTATATCTCTTTAAACATCGCCGTACACCGCGGGTAAAGGTAAATACAAAGAAGAGCTCTCTCGCTCCGACGTGCCCATTGTGCCGGAGAGCCTGACGGGCGAGTGACTCGCTGGAAATAACTGTTTCGCGATATCGCGCAAAAGCGCGCGTATACATCTGCGAAAGTGCGCCGTGTATACGTCGGCCTATCTCGCTCGGTACGAGAGCGACGACTCTGCTTTCAGTGCGCGCGGATGCTCCTTCTTTTTTTTTTATTTTGGGCTTAGCTTTTTTTCTTTTTTTTTCCCCGGGCTCGAACGGGAGGTTAATTTTTTCTCAAAGGCCAAACTCACCCCGCTGTAATGGCGTGTTTTTTTTTTCACATCTTTTCGAGCCTCTCGCCGCGGAGAGGCGCGGCGCATCGGCGAAATTTGGAGCTGCGGGCGTGTTGCTTCGAGAGTTGCCGGAAGTCGCCCGAGAGACACCTGTTGTATTATACTTTCTAACGAAAGCACGGCCGGGGGAGATAAACGAAGGAGCATCACCGCGGCTTTTGTTTACTTTTGCGTACCGCGCCGATGAAAAAGAGGCGTACACTTTTTAACGGGAGGCCTCCATCCAGCAATCGTAAAAAACTCGTCGTACAATTCCCAGGGCCCCCCGTCCGACAGATAAAGCGGCCACAATCCGCCGCCGAAAAAAGCAACTCCCACACGCGCATCGCGCAGCCCGGCGTTTTCTCCCGCCGCGGCGTGTGTCTCGGGGTCAATAATCGGAGCAGCTCCTCCAGATTAATCGGGCGCAAATAGAGTAGAACCCGCGGCCCGTTATCCGGCTAAATATTTCGCCGGGCCGTTTCACCGTCTCCCCCTTCCCTCTGCCCCCCCTGCTTTCGTTTTCTCGCGCGCGGCGCAATTGCCGCCTCCTCCTCCTCCTCCTCCTCCGCCTCCTCCCACGCCGCCCACGCGGGAAAGAAACGACGCAGTCTCAGCGGCGTCTAGTCCCGCTGATTAGAGAGCGCGACCCACGCTCGCTCGACTTTCACCCGGCGGAAGTGCGGCGTCTGGAAGGATTCGATCCCCGGGGGGATATAATGCATAATGCCTGCATTATGTCGCGGCTTTTGCGCGACGAGAGAGAGAGAGAGAGAGCCGCCGCGCGGCGTGAGAAGAGAGGCCCCGCGCGGCCGCCGTTTTCTACATCGAGAGCTTCGAGCCCCGATTTTCCGCGTCGATTTCCCACATTTTCGAGAGCCGCCGCGCTCTCGGCTGCGGCGCCGGCAAAAAGCGGATGATTCATCGCGCCCGTATCGAATTCATTATTCTTTCCGGACGCGTCGCCTATAAGGCTGACGACCTTATCGAATCGCAGAAGCGCTGATGATCCCCCCCCGCCCGAGTACCGTTTCGCTCCTCGGTGTCGTTAACACCGAGCGCGCGGTTGTTGTTCTCCGCGGCGCGCTCTCCTTCGAATCTCGTACAACATCGCCGCCCGTTGCGTCATGTACGCCCTTCGGCGCGTGAAACTTGTTTCGTCGTCGTTTTGTTTTTTTTTTTTTTTTTTTGTTTTGCCGCGCTCGAGGAATTAGAGCGACTTTGGCGCGGAGAAAGTTTTGGTATCTGAAAATCTGCCGGTGCCCGAGTGATATACCCCCGGCAGAAGCGAGCGCCGCGCGCGGCTCTTATCTCAATCCTGGGATCTGCTTTCTAGCCGAAACCTCACCCTGGACTATATAACCAGCGGATCTCTCTGTTTTAGCGGAACAATGGCGTAGCGTCTCGGTGAATCTTTGAATTCTAGAGCAGCGGGCTTGTTTCTCGTTTTTTCCTTTCGAGTATTCGACTGCTCGATGCTCGATTCGATCGGAGATAAATGCCGAGGTGAACGGCTCGGATAGAGTGGTAACACTTTTTATAAAACTCGTTGAAAATCATTCAATGAATTTAATAAAGAAATGACGATTTTAGTACACGAAACTAGTATGTTTTCTGATATTTTTTTCTGCATTCTTCAAGTATACGCAAGGAAGCTCTTACCTGGCACTTAGCCTTTTAATAAATAAGGGAAGTCCTTAACCGCCGTTTAATTAATTCAATGTCTGCGAAGCACTCATTGTACGCAGAGCACTGATATCAAGCTCGCATCAGATCGAGAGCGCAGCAGCTCGATAATAGCAATAATATAAAATAAGGCATAATTCATGCACAGCTAAACGAAGCAGAAGTGAGGCGGCGTCGTTTAATTTACAATCGCGAAGCCATTGAAAACGCGGTAATTTACGATTCGCACAAACCAATTTTGAATATAAAGGCCCCCGTGATTGTTATTACAATTGTAAATGATAAGCGCGCGGGATACACCTGCAATTACGCAACCCCAATTACTCACGTGCAGGTGCACACGCATAAACTTGAAAAGCGCTCGGCTCTCGATTACCGACTTTTATCCAGATAAATCAGCTCGGTTAATAAAAAGAAGAAAAAAAAGAATGGAGCGATTGCTCCGCGCGAATGTGCGCCTAGCGCCGCGCATCCCCTTCGCGGGTTTATATACGCGAAATGACCGCTTAACGTTTCCACCGGCTGGCATTAGAATTACAAATTTCTCACGACGCACGTAATTAAATAATCGTCCCGCGGAAAGACGGTGAAATGACGAGTTAATCAAGGTGGATTAAGTATTTATGCGCAGCTCTCTGGATGTTAATTCCCCGGTTTAGCATGCGCATGGGGTTTTTAACTTCTTTATTTCATTAGCGTTTTAACGTTTAATAATGATTGTTTGCGACGTTTGGCGGAGCGTTTACATAAAATTGCTCTGCTTTCAATCGAATATGCGATTTCTTTTAATACGTTTAATGCAATTATCAATAATTAACACGATTCAATTTCAAGAGCGATCGAAGCAATTCGCGGAGAGCATCCGCGTTTGTGTAACGACAATAATTTAAGCCGTATAGCGTAATTTCAATTTAAAATTCGAACGGGAAAATCCGCCCGAAAATCTTAATTAAAGCTCGCGACGTCAGGCGCTCGGTGAAAACAATTAATGACGCATTATTACAACCCGGGCGGACAATCGCTTTATCGTCCGTTTAAGCGAGCGAGAGCGGCAATTACGTCCAGTACCAACCTGCAGAACGCATCAGCAGGTGTTGCTGGTTGCACGGCTCCCGTGGTCGCGAAATAACGTTCTCGCGGGACTCTCGTCGGGGCCAAAAATAACCGCACGCGCGTTCGATGGCCCAGTTTCAACCCCACCCCACCCCCTCGTTATCGCGCCGATCTCAAAACTGTCTCTCCTCTTAATTAGTTTCGCCGACTCGTCCTCGGAAATGATTATCAACGGATCGTTACCCCCCGAAATTGGGGAGGGGGGCAGTAGGCGAGCCTTCGCGAATTAATAAGCGATAGCTTAGGCGGAGTCGTCGACTTCGGCCCGGAATAGGGGGCATTAACCCCCTTTTCGCCATAGGGCGTCCATCCCTCGTGCGCGAAGGGCATCGGCTCTCTCACCCTCCTCCTCCTCCTCCTTGGTGCAGCAGCACTCGGAGAGGGTCATGTGGACGGCGGCGGGTCGATGGCTGCTGCAAGGCACAAAGACCCCTGAAAAAAAAAACGTGTGCGGGCATGCACGCGCACAGACACAAACACCCCGTCGCGCCGTAGCACCTGCCGGACAGATGGTCGCCCGGGCTCTACTTTCCTAGCAGGCCCCCGAATATCACTCTCGCGCGGAGGGAGAGCGCGCGCCTGTTGTTCCGAGCCGAGGCCGCCGCCGCCGCCTCCTCCTCCTCCCGAGAGGAGAAGGAAGAGGCGTGCATCCACCTCGTTGTCGCGAGACAATCGGCTGCAAAAGTTTGCCCCGGCTGGCTCGTTAACTTTTGCGGGGTTTTGAACGCGGCGGATTTTCGACGTTGCCCCGCGGGGCAGGAAGTTTACCCTGGGGGTTGAGAATCCGGCTGTCCGTCGACGCAAATTATTTTATTAAATGCCGAGTTTGAGGTCAGATTTTTGGAGTACGGTTCTGATTTTTTTTTTTTTTTTTAAGTAGGTAAAAGGAATCAGCCGCTCGTGTACACCCATCGCGTTGTTTTTTACCAACCGCTTTGCTTTCTGCCACCTGGGGCAATTTCGCCGAATGCATCAGCGAAGAAGAAAGAATAGCTACTCCGAAAGAAGAAGTCCTCCGCGACGCGGTAAGCAGAGAGAGAGCGCCCTGAATTTCCGTCGCGACTATACCCCATCGTCCTCGGAGCTCTCGGGCCATCTCTCCCGTAGCACCTGCTCCCCCATCCCGCGGATCACGGCTGCATCGGGCCGCTCCTTTCCTTTCTGCACTCGGCGTTAATCCCGCTTATTTAGGCCGGTGGTGGCGGCGGCGGCGGCGGCGCGCGCCGAAGATTCATCGCCACCTGGAGCGTGCCACGAGCCCTCCTCCTCCTCCCTCCTCCTCTCCGGCTCGGCGTGCCGCCCGGCACACGCGCTCCTCCATCATCGGGGGGAGCAAAAAACCTGCCTCATTTTCGTCAGGTGCGCGCGCGCGCGCGCTCTGGAAAGCGCGCCTTTTTACGAGCTGCCTCCTGCTTTACGACGCGTCGATGGGGGAGGGGAGGTTAAGGTGAAGGAACCCCGGGTTTCGGTGCCCGCTGCGGTTCGGGTGTACGGATCGTTTCGATCAAAGTTATTGGGGCATTAAGCAAGAAATGCCCCGCTTTGATGGCGTACACCTGATAAGAGGCGGTTGGGATTTTGCAGTAAATAAGATTTGTGGAAACGGGCCGCGGGGATGTTTAGGAATATCGATCGCTCGTCGAGGGCTGGATTACGAGGAGGTAAAACGTAATTGGGCGTATAATTCGCTTTTTATGGAATCGGGCACGATACGCTTGTAAATCAATTTTGGGGCTCAAAGTAAATTTAGAACGAAACACGCGGATTTGAGAGGGGCTTTGTTAAATTATTTTAGTTTTTGCTGGGAAAATTAACTTTTTAAGAGTCGCGCTGCACCGTAATAATTGTGAAAATTTGTAGAAAATTTCATTTTGAGTACCGCATTCAAGTGTACCGTAACTTTCTGCGTAAAACTTGAAAATTATCAAAATTATTTCAAACTTTAAATTACTTTTTCTGAAACTACTTAGTCAAAATTACTTAATTCTAAACAGCCGTCTGTGTTATAACTAAAAAACTTTTCTGGATCACAATTACGTAATATAACCATTATCTGTAATGACAAAAGCGCATTAAAAAAAATGTGAAAGAAAAAAAAAATGTTATTAAATTATTTGCTCGTAAAGAATTTAATTTAAAAAACAATAATATTGTTTACAAATCAATTTAACATTTCCTTATTGCTTACATTTATTTTAATGATAATGAATGATAATAAAAAAATGTATTTTTTTTTTAATAGCCTATTTAATTCTTTTACTTTTGCACATTAATTTCAGCCGTCCGTTAATGAAAGCAAAATGAAAAAATATCTTGCACGTTTTCGAGCGAGAAATTAAATTTAGTTTATATAACTTGACCTTTGCGAAGAATATTAACATTTACTTGTAACTGCGATCGACTTATCTTTAAGAACACGCATTACTGGGCGGCAGTCTTTGAAGAGTAATCTTAAAAACATTAGTAGCAGTCAACGTAATGCTTTATTGCACTAAAATTCACAAGTGCCTGATGAGATATTTTCACCATAAAAACTTAATTGCTATTAAATCACGTAACTATATATAATTTTATTGCTACGATTTAATCTCTTAAATTAGTATAAAAACTCAAAATGGTCCCGTGTCTGAAATTTGAAATGACTGCCCGAGTACAGCGCATATCTGATAAATGCGAATATAATAATACTACAAAATTTATAAAGTTTCAACCAGAAACGCGCAGCTTTTTCAAACTTTTTTTACGACAATTTCACTAAATAATTACAGTTACCCGTTTTAAGCTCGTTTAAATTAAATTTAAAACGTTTTTAGCCCGAAGCTATTATTCCAAGCCAATTTCGAGAAAATCGACTCGTCAAGTCCGAAGGGAAAACCATAAAGTAAAAGTGTGGGCCTAATCGTTCGCCCGAAATTCTCTTTGACCCTCTCTAAAATACCAAAGAAAACCTCTCCGCTGAAAGAAGCACTCGCAACGATTGCGCAGCAGCCCGCGACTCGACTCTCGAAATCGCCCCGAAAGACACTTACGAGCGGAGCGACACCCTGCCCGTTTCCACGCCGTCGTCCCCCGCGCGGCTCTCGGTAAATAAACAAACGAACAAGTGTCCCGCGCGGCGCAATTGCGAGCGATCCACCGCGCGGCGCACGCGGCTGCGCGCGCACTCGAAATGGGAACCAGGCCAAGAGCGCGGCACGGCCGGGCCCGTGACATCAATCTTGGCTCTTGCGTTAGGTAAGCATCCGACAAGCGCACTCGCCGCTAGAGGGAATCGCCGAGGAAACACACCGATTTCTTTCATTTCTTCGCTCGGGACTGCACTTGGACAACGGGGGGAGGATGCGCTGCTGTGTACTGTTTTGAATTTTCGCTCGCGCACAATCGCCGGGGCTTTTTGCGGCCCGTGAACTTGACTCGGTCGGCGAGGATATGGTTTATCGGTGACTAATTCCCGTATCTCTCGCCCGTAGAAAAAGTTGAATTTAGTATAACAGACGCTGCAGTCGCTGTCGCAATGAACTTTGTTTATTCGAATGTTTTTTTTTCTTTTTTACAAGCTCCGCGGCTGGATGGTTATATCGGATGTGCAAATGAAAATATCGAACGTGTTTTAATCTACTAGATCTGTTGAATAATTCACCGAGAAAATAAAATTGGATACAAATCGATAAGTTCAACGCTTGCCGTTCGCAATCGAAGACGCTCGCGCAACGTAATCAAAACTTTCCGACGTAAATAATATATTTACGTTCGCGATTCGCGATTCGAAAGATTCCACGACCAGCCGCGCCAATTTCGCCATTAAAATCCCCCGAGAAACTCGACGAATTCCTGGTGTCGGCAAAAAAAAAAAAGAAAAAAAAGACCCGAACCTCCCGGTAACTAACCTGCCCAATAAAGCATTTCGCCAAGCAGCCGCGACGTTCTAAATATATCCCCGGCAATTACTCAAGATCGAAAGTGACCCCGAACTAGTCGGTCCTCCGGGGGGAGGGGACCTCCCACCGAAAAAAGCTCGCGCGTAACAACAATCGCCGGTACTTTCGAGCCTCTCTCTCTCTCGGAATGCGTTCCACTCGGCCGCTCTTAGAAACTCGTGAAAAGGGATCCGTATTCCTCGATATCTCGTCTAGACGAAACGCACGCAGAGAGATAAGGCTCCGGCCGCGATACAATATCTCCGGCCAAGGCCAGGGATGCAGCTCGCGCGGACGACGAGGCTTAGATTATGCGTATGCAGGCCTCTCTCCACGCGCCGCCGAATGTTTGGCCTTGCTCTTGTAGGTTAGGAAATCGAGGAATCGGAGGCTGCGAGCGGCGGAGGATCCGGTTGCCCGCCGCCGCCTTTTTCAGAAAGATGCGCTCAGCGAAAGGGGAGTTATGCAAGCCGCGGCTCTGGCTTTGTTTTCGAAATTTCGGCGAGGCGCGCGCGCGCGTGCCTGCCGCCGAGAGGAACGCGCGCAGACTCGTTATCGGAGGCAGGACCGACGGTTATCTGATCGTCTGATCCGACTGGCCGGCTATATTGTGTCTGGGAGGCTTTTGCGGAAACTAGAGAGCGCCGGTGATTTTCATTCCGGCTCTCTTGGGTTTCACTTTTTTTTTTTTATTTCGAGAGCGGCGTTTTACGGTACAGGCAAACGCTGCGGAGGGAACGGAATATTATAGTCATATCGAGGAAAGGGAAAATTATCGTAATGCTATTTATGTCAAACGTAATTTTAGTTTTAGTTCTCTTAATTAATATAGACCTCAAATGCCTGCCGTGGCGTAATGGTACGAATTATCTCGCGATTAAACTTTTGAATCCATTAATTGCACTTTCTCCACTCTCTCTCTCTCTCTTTCTCTCCGAGTGCCTAAACATCACAATCAAAACGGCCTGTTTCTTTCCCTCCTACCGGCAGGCAGCGGCGAGAAATCAAAACGCGCCGCGTCCGATAGTTACGCGTCTGGATGAGCGAAATTACAAGCGAAATGTAATGACGGCTCATCGCTCGGCGCCGCCGCCGCCGCCGCCGCGGCGTCAATCACTCTTCCACAATTACCCGCGGCAGCGGCGGCCGCCGCGCGATTACACATCGAGCGCCGTCGGCGGGGAGGGGGAGAAAAAAAATAGGAACAGAAGAAGGAACAAAAAGAGGAGCCTCCTCCCGTCGAGGTGCGACACAGAGAGTTTTTTCCGCGCGATTAGGAGCTGCCGCGCTCTCCGCGCTCGGAAAACGCGCGGACTTGCGTAAGCGGCGCGGGGCGACGATTATTATTGCGAAATAATGAGGCGGCTCTCCGGCTGGCAGCCGGCCAATTACGAGGCGCCAGTCGCGCTGCAATTACCGGCGCGCGCGCGGCCCGTTCTTTTCCTCCCCGCGCTTTTGCTTCCAGAGAGCGCACGAGCGCGAAATGCCGCTCTCGCGCGTAATAACCCAAAACTCCCGGATTCCGCGGAGCGCGTTTTTCGTCCCTCCCCCTCGAATTCCCGTCGAACTTATTCAACGACGGCGCGTACACGCGCAATACGCTTCCGGCCTTGAAATTCGAGGTTCGGGCTAATTTTTTTTTCCCCGACGATAACCGCCGGCCTGACGTATCCGAGCAATGGGCCGAGGAGAGCCGCTCTTTCCTGCCGCGGCGGCGGCGCGTTTGCATTTGCAAATCGAGCGTCTCCTCCCCGAGCCGAAGCGGTAAATGCCGCGGTAATTACGGCGCCGCGCGGCGAAGTACGCTTCTTTAGCGCTTTGATGAACGAGGCGAATTAATAAGCGAATTAATCAGCGGCTCTTGGCGCCGCTGCAGTCGACGAGGAAAAACACTGTAAATAAGAGACTTAGATAAGAGCTAATTGCCTATTTCCAACCGAGGGCAATTCGCTTTTGCGAAACGACCAACGGAAAAAAAAATTGCAATGTTCCTGTAATTAAATGTCCCGTTCGCGGAGGGAAATAAAAATTTGACGCGCGCGAAAAACGCTCGCGATTCGTTCGGTCGTCTGCGTCGCGAGTATAATACTCGACGAGAAAGACCCCCACCTCGGCCGTCTTTACCGACGAGAGTTATCATCAAAGAAAAATCCGTTCGCCAACCTCCGACAAAGCGACGTCTCCTCTCTCGGCTTCCGGAAAACTCGCTCCTCTCCCACGCCGGCACCTGCGAGCGTAAACGGGGCCGCGTGGGCCGTCGTTCCTGGAAAGCGGTACCGCGGCACCGGATGAATAAGAGACGCGCCGCCTGTCTTTTTTTTTTTTTTTTTTTTATGTTTTGCTTTGCTCGCCGCGGCGCGTAGGAGTGCGAGCGCGGGAGAGATGACTTTCTCGCACGGCCCGCTAAGGAGCCAGTCATAACAAACCGGCCCCGCGAGGAGAGCGAGACTTCTTTCTTCGGAGCGCGGGGCTTTGTCTCTCTCTCTCGGCGAGCGGTCCCGCCGCCGCACTGGGCGAAGGTCGGCGAAAGAGTTTTTTTTTCTTTTTTTTTTGTCGGGGAGGAGAAAATTCGCGGTGCGAATCGTTTTTTGCGGCGGATGCGATTTTTAAGGCGAACTTTTGGAGGGGGCAAGTTTTCTGGTGCGATTAATTACGATGGAGGTCGAAAGTTTAGCTGCTACTTCCCCAATTAGCCAGTCTGCTAAAGCGCAAATCGTAAAACTTAATTAAAGCCTGTAAAATTAGCGTAGGTTAAAGGAAGAACGAGCGAAAATGTAAATTTCAAAGCGCAACCGAGGCCGCGGCGATAATGCGCCCCGGCATTCGAGATCTTAGCAGAATTTCAAAGTTTGGAAAACGAGAGCCAAAACGCCTCGGCGCTCGAGTAAACGGGCGCACCGGCAACAGTTAAACTCCTCGCGACTACACAACTCGGAAATTTAGCAGGCCGAATCTCGCGGGCGGCGTCCGAAAATTAGCGCGCGGGCATTCCTGAGCGGAATACCGCGAAGCCCGCGCGCGGCCGTTACGATCCCCCCCCCGAGAAATCGGAGAGCGAGTCAAAAGCGCCGCCGCCGCCGAGAGGCAGGTAGTCGGGTTCATTCACGAGCGGCGGACCCCCGCGAGCCCTTCGCGTATACAGGCAGGCGCATTCCTGAGCGGACCACCGCACGAGGCGGCCGCCCGAGAGAGGAAGCGGAGAGACCCGTTTACGCTCGCGGCCGGCCGAGCTTCCTTTCTCTGGGGCGAGCCGCGTCTCGCTGGGAATGGATAATTTAACGACTAGTGATACTTTGTAATTATTCGTGAAAAAAAAGTTATTAAATAAGACTCGTCGGCGGGAATATTTAATACAGAGGTGAAATTTGGGCGGAAACCTATTTACCTTCAAGTGAACTGGTTTCTCGGAGATGTACGAAGGCGCAAGTCGAAATAAAGTCTTCCGACTCGGCACCTGTCAAGCTTTCGGTCAAGCCGCAGCGGGGACGCGTTAAAGTTTAAGCGTTCCTACCTCAAAGCCGTTAATAAACCTGTTGATTAAAAAAAACCTTTTTAGGCAGCGCGGGCCGATTCATCGGACGAGCGGCGGAGAGGACTCGAAAATTTTCTTTTTCCGCGCCAAAGCCGCGAACGCAGGACAAGATTCGCGTCGCGAAATCGCATTCGCCGCTTCGAATGTTTAGCAAGCGCTCGGGTTTCCGCATAAATTGTATATATGCGCTCTTCGCCGGCTAATGCGATTAATCAGAAAGAGTTAATAAACGCCGGAGAGGCGAGGCTCTCCCGCGTTTAAGTGCTGGCACGGAACGGGGGGCCTTTGTGAGAAAATCACTGAATGCCAACCCTCCGTTAACTGGCGGGACGCTTCGATTCACTCTTTTAGCCCCACTTTAACTTGTACTGTTCTTAAAGAGGCCTTTTTACTTTTAATGATATAGCTTCTTGTATAATCGGAGCAACGGGAGCGGAGAAAATCGGAATTGAAGTTTGTAATTCGCTAAGTTAGTTTTAATGGACAAGAAAACGGCTTCGGCCGAATCGGTCGAAGCAACTCGTGGCCACTCCGAAATCTGCTCCGTCTAATTTTCGCTCGATCGACGCGGCGATATATCCCTTTGGAAAAATCCCCCGCGGCCACCGTGATCCAATAGCCGCGGCACTGTTATACATCCCGACGAAAAATGGCAAAATTAATGGGACTTTCTCCGGCGTCGGCATCAAAGCGCGAAGAGGAGAGCTTGGCGCGCCAGAAAAAGTCGTCTCGCCCATGGGAAAGAAGCGACGCTCTCCTCTCTCTCTCTCTGGTTCATTGATTCGCCGTCGGAAGAGAGAGAGAGAGAGAGAGATAGATAATCTGGGAAAAAGGGCCCTGGGAGTCAGAGTCCTCTCCCGCAACCTTGAGGGAGTAGATTCACCGTGAAAATTCGCAGATATATCCCCCGGGGAGAGAGAGAGAGAGAGAGAGAGAGAGGAAGGCTGCGAGAAGAAGGCGGCGAGGCCTCCGCCGGCGCAGCAGCCTCCAAACAAAGAAAGAGCGATGACCAGCTCTGGAATTTCCTCTTTGCTCCTCTTCATTTCTCTATTTCTCCTCTTCGCCCTTCCTTCCTCTCTCGCTTTTTCTTTGTTCCACTCTCTCTCTCTCTCTCTCTCTCTCTCTCGCGCGCGCGCGCGAGCAGCGGCGTCATTTCATTCTTGTTTCCGAGTCCTCGTCTACCTTTTTTGCCAGGCCTATATCCTTCGACCCTAAGCCGAGAGAGAGAGAGGCTCTCCTCCTTTTTTTTGCTCGCGAGCATTTTATGTCTTCGTTATCTCGAGCCGCCGCCGCCGCCGCCGCCAGTACGAATTTTCAAAGACTTTTTTCCAATTAATTATGTCAGCTCTCTTTGCTTTATTGGCGAAAAACCCGTAGAGTTTCGCATCTCGTAAACCTTCGCTCCAAGTGTGTGTGTGTGTGTCCTCTTGCGCTATTAGGATTGGCCCGAGCGAAAGAACAAAGTTATTTCGCCCGGTGATTTACTGTTTTTCGTTATAATGACGCGCCTTTTTACTGGCGTCTCGAATCCCGTAATTGACGCTCTGTATAAAGTAATGCATACGAAATATTTCTCCAGGATTTGTCGACAGTCTTCGCTCGAATTTAGAACGGATTAGAATAATTTTTGGAGGACGATTGAAGCAATTTCGAAAAGCAACAGCCATCTCGGGACGGAAGCTCATTAACGGGCGTATATAGTCTCTTGTTCGCTCGCAGAATTATGCATTCGATTTCGCCTACAACAAAGTTACCCGTCGGCGTCGTCCTCTCGGGCTCGAGAAACCGAAACGTCTATCAGCGCATCGACATAAATAAAAGGCCCGTCTCCCCTCTCTCCGCAAGCAATTATCGCGTCCGACACTCGGCTGAGCGAAATATCGCCACCTGTCGCTCCGAGAGAAACGTAAGGCGCACTAAATCCTCGCGACGAGCCTCGCCTCCTACCTCCTCGGGAGCAGCTTCCTTGCGCGGAAAGACTCCTCTCTCTCTCTCTCTCCTTTTCTTCTCGAAAATTCGTCATCGCCGCGAGAGAGAGAGAGAGAGAGAGAGAGAGAGATTAGAATCGTCCGCCGGCGGGGGAGTAATTGCCGGTTGCGGGGACAATGAAGAAAAGCCGCGCTTTCTGCGGATTACTGTAATTCGGCGAGGCGACTTCCGTGCCGGCGGGCCTTCAATCTCCCTTTTAATTATTTTCACATTTGTCTTGTTGATACTTCGCCTTGGCGGCGGTGGCCACTTTTCTCCCAGGGGGGGAGAGGAGGGACGACGAGCGGCCCTTTCGACGAGCGGCACACCGCTCCGCGCCGCCGGAGGGGCCATCGGCAAAACGGCAGAAGCGAGGAAGGAAAGAGTTGGCAAATGAGCGGTAATTGGGATTTCTGGAAACGGACGGTTTTCGTGCGACGCGCCGCGCTCTGCTTTTCGCGGTACGCGCCAGCCGGGGTACCGGTAAGGCTGCTTGTTTCGATGCTCGCTCGGAGACTTTGGCGGGTTTTCTTTCGGTTTTTTTTTTTTTTTTTTTTAGAGAATTCGAATGCACTTTCACATTTCTGGTTAAAGGAGTGTTTTTAAAATACCGAATAGCTTTAAAAAGAAGGAAGGAGCTCGAAAAAATTGAATATGTAATTCATTTATTGACCTTTTTACAGATATAGATTTAGACTAATTGCATAAGTGAACGATAAATCAGAAAGAATCTACGCTAATTCACGATTTCTCTACATCTCGGCCCAATACAGCGGCGTGCACCAGTGTAAACAAAGTCGAAGAATGCTAATGACACGATTCGCCGCTCATGAATAATTCACTCGAGGCCTTATTAAATTTCTCCCAAAAGCGAAGGCGGAACAAAAAAAAAAAGACAAAACAAATATCCAAAGAGCCAAAGATCGGCGCCGAAACGCAACCGGCCCCACAAAAGTAAAAGCTAAAACCCGGGAAAATAAAGGGAAACAGTGATGAATGCGCAGGAGGACTTGAATTATAGTCCGAAAAATCGAAGGGGTAGGGGGCGAAAATCGTGAAGCTACGCGGGAGAAATGGATTATATACGGCGCGTGGTCTGTGTCCCCGAGAGTTTGAATTTTTTAGGGGCCCACGCGCGCCGCGCTCGCGTGTGAGGACGCATTAATCAACTCTCGCGATCGATATGTGCCGTCCTCCTTCACTCTCGCTCTCGATTGACCCACTTTCGATTGATTTCCCTTATTTACCGGGGAGAGCAGCGTGGACGGAGGATCGTGCCTTCACGGCGTTAATCGAAATTATTGTGCACCGGCCCGAGAGAGAAAGAGAGAGAGAGGATATCGGACGGTTTGTCACGCGCTTCGCGGGGGGGGGGGATCGTTTTTTTTGTATGTGGGGGAAATTGGGCGGGAAGCAATGAAATATATTGTGTCTCCGGGGCCGAATGCGCCGATTAACGTAATAGCTGTTCGGAGGGTAAATTTCATTGTTTTGATGGCGAAGTGGATGTAGGCTTTTTGACGGAATGTTTGATCGTCTGCTTAGGCGAGGGAATCACGAGCTTTTTAACAAACAGTTGTCTTTCGCACCCGAACGGGACGAGGCTCACTTCTCGTGGTTCGCGACTCCAGAATAATCCAGTTTCAACTGATCGCGACCACGTCGACAAATTTGCACTGTACGGAGCTGCATTCTTTTGATCTAATAAATCACCTGTCTTTTGCAGAGCGAGAAAAGCAGCGATATTATACTAAAAGTTGAAAAATTCGAAAGCGCGGCAAGGAAATTTTCTATTAATTAATTAGTCGCCAAATATCGCGGGCATCAGATTGCAAGAAAATTAAAAATCGAATTCGATTACGTAATTTCGATAGAAAACACAAACAAACGCACGTAAGAAGGATCAAAACATCATGTGATGCTCTGCACGAGGAAACTTTCTCTCGGCTCGGCACGTAAAAAGCCAAACAGCTTCATATAACACTTTCAATAAAAGACTTTCTGTGCGACGTAGATTTCGTACCCGAAGTATATGCCTATAAATCTTATCCATCTGAAATTTGCATTAAATTGTTGACTGACGTATAAAAATAAGAGTAGCGCGTTAATTAATCATACGTGAAATAGTCTAATTCATTTGCGATGGGATTAATAATAACATTATTTGCTCTTTCTCGTATTAAAAAATGCTTAATTAAACATCGAAAACCTTTTATTTTTTAAATAGCTCGTTCTGTCGTTTAAAAAAAATTCCTCCGCCTGCCGCTCCATACTGTCATCCTTGCAAACAACCTTTAAAGCCGTCAGTTATCCAGACATTTCGGCATCTCGCTCTTATCGAACTGCGTCTCGAATCTGAAATTGTAATTTCGCAGAGTGTGAACGAGTATAAAGAAAAAAAGGAAAAAAAAAACAGCGAAAAGAGAGACTCGACTATGATTCCTTGACATCGATTACAATTTTTTCCTCTTTACGGACGGCGCGATCGAGTATACGACGACGACGACGGCGGCGTCGAAGGTCGCTTTGACTTTCTTAGATATTTTGCGCCGCGCGTAAAATACGCTTCTCCGCCGCTGCTTTCTCGAACGATCCGCGCGGCGTTTAAAAAATATACCGACGCACGTGTCCGCGCGTTTTCGTTTATTAACCGTTCGCGCGTGCATTTTTTATTGATTAATCAATTCTTAGAAAGTAATCCGAAGCCTTGTTCCAGGCAGGTGTACAGTTTGAAGTGTCATTAGTTAGCAGGTTGTACAATAATGTGTCACGATATACATACGCTCTTCCTGTGTACAGACATTCTTTCCCGTTTCCATTCGAGCTTACGTAGCTGAATTACAGTTTAAAAACTTGAATTAAAATGACGGGCGAGTCGCCCATTTGCAACTGAAAGAATTTCGTCGGCGCGAGGAAAACAAAAATTTGAATACAAATACTTTCCACTGCGCCTGAACGGCAAACAATAACCCGGCCGTTACCATAAAAAAAAAAACACCCGCATCTAATATCTCGCAATAAAAGAAACCCATATATAATGCGATTCCTAAATTCAGAGTAGGCCGGTAGGCAGTACACAAACGACCGGTGCATCATGTTTTCTCGAAATAAAATCCAGGTTATTTTTCGACATTCCCGAAAACGAAACGGACAGCCGTGACGCTAATCGGGCCATCCCGGCAAACCGTTCCATCCGGAATTCGTTTTACGATTTCGCCGATTGACGCGCGCTTCTGCAAAAGGTGTCGTCGTTTAGCGGCGATAATGACTTTGGCCATCGATGGGAGAGTCGCTTCTGGACGGCGATGTCGAAAGGCTTCCTTATTTCTCGGCGACGTGCTGCCGGACGTTTTTCGAGGCTGGAATAAAGTTTTGGAGAATTGCGAGGATAAATTAGTCGAGACTTCAATTTATTCGCCCGGCGAGGAATTCGTCGAAAACTACGAGTAACTGGACTCGTGAGGAAACTACGAGTGGTTTTTAAGTTGGGTGACAAAGGCGGGTTTAAAAGCATGTACAGTTTGACTTACTTATGCACTTGGAGTACTCTGAAAAACGTCTGATGTGATTAGAATCCCAGACACTCGAAACAATTAATATTTTTTATTCAATTTCTCGCGATATAGGTTTATATTGGCCAAGAACTTTTGGAAATGAGTTTTTGAAATAAGTTTTGAAATACTAATTTTTATCTTGCCAATGTCTTAAAACAAAATTTAAACTCAATTACCCAAACAATTCGTCTTTTAGTTAAGTCCATTCGTATTTATTCTCCGCGTGGAACATAACGACGATTTAAATGCCGTTCGTGAAAAAAAAAATGTCGCTAAAAAAGACCTCGTAAAAGCTGCGGCTTGGTTTTCGAGTGCATTCCTCGTTGCTTTGGTGCGTCGGGCGAGCACAAGGGGTCATCGCTTCCCGAGAAAAACATCCCGCTCATCAAGACGCAGCAGGCCGACGCGGAGAAACGTTATCTCGTCTCGAAAACGTCGGAAAATCGAGCGACGGTATATACAAGAAGGAAAAGTTCGATCGTCGCGCGGCGGTTTGTTTTTCCTTTTTGTCTCGTTCTTTTATCTCGTTTCCCATGAACCCACGAACGCTGACGGGGATCGGTCAGTGTGAAAGACCGGATCGATCGGCCTCGTCGTTTCCTCAATCGGGAAAAATAAGAGTCGATAGAGTGCCGATAACAATTATCAAAGACAAATATTTGGGCGAACGCTCGTGAGCGTTGACTCGTTCCACTTTTATTTCAAGCTGGAGGGCGACGGTGAGGCGATGAATCTAATTATTGGACGCGATTCAAACTCGCAGTTATCGGGATGATGATCGAAAGGAAAAGGGTTGATTTGTAAGATAATTTATTAAAGCAAGCGGATGTCAAAATAAAAAGCACTAATCTTCCGTGCACACCTACTTTGTAAAACCCGAAAAATTCATGACAAAAATTGAGATTACGTCCAGGAAAATCGTGAGCAAACACAACTCCGGCTATCAAGCAGCCAGAGTAAACAATCGTGCAGCGCTTATTTGAACGAAATTTCCATATAACAAGAGCGGCTCTCCTAGACTCGCGGTTAAATAAAAAAATTGCCCAATCTCGCCTGCCGTTATTTCCTCGAATTACACAATTGTTGTATTCCATTATCATGCACTCGCCGCATGTTAACTTCCGCGCGTTCCTCGGCAAAAATTCTTGGACGTGTTTTTTCTCGAATCCGCCTCGTTAAATTTTAATTCAAACAAATTTCCTCCTCCTCTCGCCGAGGCCGCCGGGAGACCCGTAGTCGCGCACGCCACCTTTTAATTACTCTAAAACATTCGTTAAAACCCTGCGCGGAAGGACCCCTCGTGTCCCGAAACAAAAACAAAAAAAAAACTCCCCTGCATCGCACCGCGAGCAAAACGAACGAGAGACCCTTAAAATATTTACGCTCCTCTCGAAAAACTGCCGTTTCGGGCCGAAAATTCATTATTCAAGCGGCAGTTATTTCGTCTAGCCGGGAGAGGCGAAGAGTCCGGGGAATCCCCGGGAGTTCCGGTCACGTCAAGGCGAAACGAAATCGCCGACGGGGGGGAGGGAGAGAGAAATTGCCCGAGCAGAGGTCGGCCTCGCAATTTCACGTGTCGCCCGCGATAACCGTTCCGATACGTCTCCTCTCTCTCTCTCGCTCTTATCTCCCGCGCTTTTTCGCCTTTGTTTTTCGAGCCGCACGTGTGTGCCGGCACTGACACGCCAAGTAATCGCAGAGAGGAAGACCTTTGAGCGCCGAGCTTAATTTACGTAAGGTTTTTTGCTTTGTGGGTTCGCTTTATCCGTCGCCGGGAGAGGAGGCTGCTCGCAGTCTGGCCCGTTTGAAGATTATTCCGGTCGTGATTGTGCCGTGTCTTCCTGCGGTTTATATAGGTGTGGAAGCATCGACCGAGGAGCGCTTTATCGCCTCGCTTATTATTTTTACCGCTTCGGCTTCGGCATTCTTCGCCGTTGCGGCAATTGATCCGCGGCGGCGCACGACTTTTGCCCCCGGGACTTTCTAGCGCGATTTACTAATATTTACTTCGGGCGACTTATTAATTGTCGCATTATCTTCGATAACGCTCCGTCGTTCCTCCTTTAATCGAATGGAAATCCACTTCTTCGGGGAGCGGAAAAATATTGTGCGCTCCGCGCTTGAAAAACACCGCGCCGATGACTCGCCAAGCAAAACAATGCCCTGGAAATTTCTTGCATTATCTAATTTAAATGTAAAAGTTCATCCGAAGAGAAAAAGAAAAACGAACTCGAAAGGGAACGGGGGTCAGCATGAATAATTCAAGCCTCCCCCTCCTCACATAATCAGCCAATAGACCGATATATAAATAGTAAACAACCACCCGAAATAGCCTCGGGAATCTAATTTTAATCGAAGCCTTGGGCTCTCCCGCGAGTCGCGGCGCGGCAAACTCGCTCTGCTTAAGGTCATTTTCCGGGCCGTACGTCAGGCTAAGCGGCCGAGCGAATTAGGCAAAAAGTGTATAGCGGCGGGCGGGAAACAAAAAAAAGAACAAATTCACGAACCATAAAAAGGAGAGGCGGCGATACACGCCGCGCGGACTAATCCGCGAGCGCGCCGTAAAAAATGAATTATACGCCGCGAAAATTCGGGCGACGGGCCCCCTTACCCCGCCCCGAGCAATTATGCAAATCGCGACGGCGAGCAAGAGCTGATGCCAAGTGCAGCGCGCGGGGAGAGCGGGGAGGAGGAGGGCTTGTTTATGCGCGCCGAGAGAGACCGGCGGAATAAAGAATTGGGGTTGTTTAAGGAGAGGATTGCCGCGTGCCTCGGAGAGCTGGTCTCGGCGAGAGGGGGATTTTGTAAAAGCGAAAGTTGCGGTAAGCAGCCGCGGGTCTTACGTAAAGTGCTTCTCGAGTTTTGAGTGTGCTAATAGAGCTCTCGATGCTCTTTGATTGTGAATTTTAGTCGAGCTGCTTATTAAAAAATGGGGCGTTACCATTTGCTTTCGCGAATAACGTAAATAAATTAATGCTCAGCCGTTACAGTATATATTATGAAAACTCCCCTCGGAATCCAGCAGCGCGAGCGTCGATTCGCCAGTCTCGGCCGAAAGAAACCCGGCATTCCTCTCGCGCAAACATCATCCGCGCGCGCGCGCGGCTGCGGCTATCATTATTATACCTCTCGTCGTCGTCGTCGAGCACCTGCGCATATAACGAGCCCGTAAACAGCGCCTCGCGCCGCGAGAGCTGCCTCCCCTCCTGTCTCGGAGGCACGCGCCTGGCAAGGACGTTTTTCTCTCTCCTCTACGATCGCGATTTTTCTCTCTCTCTCTCTCTCTCTCTGTCTCCACCGCGGCGACGGCGGCGGCGGCTGTATGTACGTATGCAAAGAGGAGTCGGAGAGCGAGAGCGAATAAAACGGCAATGAATTTTTAGAAGGCGCCGTTTTTCAGGGCGACGGTAACGTGCGTTTAACGGCGGCGAATCGAGAGAGGGATGGATTTCTTTGAATTAAGTTGGCCACCGAGGAATGGACGGGGCTGCTTCTCGTCGGATTGTCGTGCTTTTTTTTTTAAACATTTCCTCGTCGAAAATCGTCTCGGTGATAAAGGATCGATAAAGCAATTGCCTGCATAACTTCTCCGCTGCAAATGAATAATGCAAGCGTCCGAAAAAACGAGAGAGAAGTTGCTCAATGCGCGCGGACATTACAGTCGCATTTGTTTAATTACGGCTCGCAATTTCGAATGCGTATACATAAATTATCCGGCGTTTACGTCAACAAAGATTTTACGGCCTAATTGCCGAGGAATGTCAAAAAGCCCCCCGCGGGAGCTCTCCGCGTACTCTCGCGACATTCCTCGGTATTAAATTGCTTTGTTTTCCACGAGAAAATGAGAACGCCGCGCGCCGCGGCGGCTGCGAGAATAACGTGTCGAAATAAGAAAATTTTCGTCCTTCGCGCCGCGCCGGCCGCTGTACTGTTATTGCAATCGCGCTCTCGCCGGCTCAAAGCGACTCTCCCGCTAATTGCGCCTCGCGCAAAATTGCCCAACGCGACAATAATCGTCGACTAAATTCTACAAACAATATATATATATATATATATATATATATGTATTCGACGCTACAACGCGCGGCGGCGCTCTAAGGACGAGGGGGATCAATTATCGCGCGAACGACCTTAACGAATTTCGAAAAGTCGGCGCGATGCGCCGCGCTCCTCCATCCGACCGGTTTCAATGTTTGCGCAGTGGCGTGTTTTCAAAGGGGTTTGTTTCTATATTATTAGATCGCCGCCAGACACGTCATACGGTCATTAAGCTCGGGAGGTTTATTTCAATTGTTAATGAAATGCACGCGCGCGGCGCGCAATAACCGCGGCCGCGAGTTACTGCCCTGACCCTAACCCGCGCGTAAGGGCTTGTAGAGTCCGATCAGACGGCCTGAAACACTTTTAAGCGTAACGGATGGAAGCGCTTTCGGCGACGCTATCCTGGGAAAATGGAAGGCCGACACTTTGGCCGAATTATCGATTGCTCTTTAATTGCGTCCCTTTCTCTTCATTTTTACGTTCCACGACTGTATTGCGCGTTATTGCAATATCGTTCGCAATGAATAGTCGAACGAAATTTTCGGAAAAGATTGCTCAAGGTTTTTCAAACGAATGAAAATAGATTGAATTAAGAGTCTATTTAGCTGCAATCACGTTCTGCATTTCAATAAGCAGACGCCGTACTATCTTAATTTTCAAGCAACTTTGTTCGTCGATTCGATAAACAATTTGAAGTACAGGTTTAAAAAAAAAAACCGCGAATAAAAAAACTGTCGCGCGCTACGACGCGGCAACCGAAACGAAAGCCAACAAAGCGTCGCATCAATATCGGCTCTCGAGCCGCGCGCAAAAAATCATTATCACGCGGAAGCTTAATGCGCATCGCGATATCGCGAGATGTTTGCGGTGCAACATTCATTGTACGCACACGGATAATCGCTCCTCTCTCTCGAGAGGCGCTCTCCTTCGGCTTCTACTTTGAAATTCGCGCGCGCGTCTATAAATAAAGCGCGGGGTATCCTCGGTCTTTCGCGAAATCCCCTTTACCGTTAAATACCTCGCGATCCTAGAGAGGCGAGTAGTTTCCCCCGGCGAGAGGCAACGTAACGGCTCGCGCGCCGCGCGTTTTCACCGCTCGGCGAGAGCTGCGTCACCGCGCGAACCGAAGAAAGAGAAACGCGAATCTGCACCCGCGGACAAAGAGGAAGGCGGCTAGGAAGCTAAAGAGAAAGGAGTTGGAAAACAAAAATACGACGCGAGAGCTTTGAATTTTGCCGGGGAAAACGATTTGTTGCTATTTCGTGGGGGGGATTTTCTGGCCGATTCTTCGATGTATATCGAGGGCAGCCGTCGCTGCTCGCGATTAAAAGGCGAAATCGAGCGATTAATGAAGAAAAGTTTAACGGTACCCCGGACGGAGAACGAGGAGAGCAACGTGCGCAGTTGCTCATTGGGCTTTTCGCGGCGGCGAAACCTGTTAACGACGCCGAGGAACGTTACTGTACGGTTCGTGTATACTGCACTTTGGCTCGGTCTCGGAGCCCGTTGAATCCCCGCGCTTTGCGACCGTTGTCGCTGCGACGTTGAATAAACTGTTTTATTTATCGAGTCTTGTTCATAAAATAAACCGCGGCCGCAATTAATTGAAAGCGGACAATTGTTGCAGTATTATTTTGCTTGCCGATAAAAGTCGAGTAATGTAGGATAATTAGAGTTGTTGTCAAGTTTTCTGCGAGCAGGAAAATGACGAAATTACAGTGTGCCCATTCTTTTTCCTCAATTAGGGGAAACTCGACTAAAAAACACCTAAATATTTGTCACGCGTCACGATTAAAGTAAAACTGTTCCTGCACTTTCCTCGTACGACGTTTGCATTGCGCGCGCCAATTTTGATCTAAATGTCCAATTGTTCAAAAGAAAACATTGCGAACATTTGTTCAAGAATTATCATTGTGTCTGCAATAAACATTTGCTCGGCGTTGGCAATGCTCTTCTTAAAAAATATATACGCTCGTGCCTGTTTCCTATTGTATTCTGCGCGTGACGAAATTAAATAAACAACAATTACGGATCGATATAGAAATCGCGATAGAAATTGAGCGTTAAACAGACGATTGATTATTTTTAACGTCGACGATGAATCTCTACCTTACTCGCTCATCTTTATCTTGCGCCGCTACCAAGAAAATTAAATTATTATCGACTCGAGTACTTCCCACTAATCTAAGAACCTGCAACCGAAATTCCACGTCGGAGACCACCCCCGAAGCTTTAAAGCGCGCCGCAAATTTCGGCGTCCGATATCCCGGGGCCCGAAATTAACCAGATTACGGAGCCGTAACAGAACACTCGGAGCTCGCAGCCGATTACGGCGGTCGGGGCGTTTTGAGCCTCTCAAAATATTGACATCCCGTCCGCGGCGATAAGAGCGGGCGGCGACTGACGTTCCCCGCGCGCGGCGCTTATCTGCCGGCGCGCGTCGACAAAGCGAGTTGTACAGAAATCGGGGATCCACCGGGTTTCTTTATTTTTTTTTTTTTTTTCCTCCGATCCTAGATACAAAGCACACACGTCGCGCCGAGGTGGATCCGAGGGGTGGGGAGAGAGGCGGGCCGTTAGATTTTCCGGGTTCTTGGTGGGCCAGGTGTTTGGGAGAGTCGCCTTGTCTTATCGGCGCGTTATCTAGAGGGGAAACGACGAGTGCCGTCGGGTATCTTCTGGGTTGTTGATGTAGGTGCGCTGTACACGAAATTTCTTAATTATTTTGAAATAAAATGGGTTATTATTTATATTTATTTATGTAAAATTTTAAAAAACATTATTATTAAGACGAAAAATGAGGTTAGAATGCTTGTTTTGAGCAGCGCAAGCTATTCTACGGATATTTTTGATAGAAATCATCATGTTGTTTGTGTCGGAATTTCTAGATTCTGAAAATCTAGCAAGTTTTCAGCGACTTCATCGGCTATGCTGCTAGCAGGGCATTTAAACAGTCAACGACCCTTAGAACACTTGAAAGAATAATAATTACCGCAAAAGATAAGAATATCAACTATAATAGTAAAATAATCGATCATTGTAGTTTTATCAAAGATAATTTGTAACTACGCAAACGGCGGCTTTAGATCTCCTTAAAAAAAAACAATCAAAAACGACAATATCAACTATATAAAAAATAGCAAAGCAATCAATCATCGTAGTTTCATCATAGATAATTTGTAACTGCGCAAACGTTAGCTCTAGATTTCCTCAAAAAAAAATCTGTCGACAAAAAAAAATGCCAATTACAGATCGCTCGAGCCGATATTTCGAAACCGTCCAAAAACAAAGTAAAATCAGTCCCCGCCGATCGAGTCCGTCGCGGCGCTTTAACTGCGACAAAAAGAAACCTTGTTTACAAAGCCCCAACTTGCCGATTCCCAATAGGTAATTAAGCAACTTTCTTATCTCCTTAAATCGCGCATAAAGCAGCTCTCGTTTCGAGTTCGCGTACCGCCAGAAAACGGCGCGGCGTACAAACACACACACATGCAAATCACTTGTTGCGAAGTCGGTTTCACTCTTTCTCGCGAGAGATGCATCGCAATAAGCTCTCCGCGCGGGCGAAAGTCCATCGATCGGGATGTAATACACAATGGCGCTTATAATACGCCGAAACGAAACGGGCCTTTCTCTCTAATATCTCCTTTGTCGCGATATGTTGTTTTAACGATCTTCTCTCGTATAAAAGTTTCCGGTGCCACTTGGCTTTGCGCGATGCCGAGTCATCGCGCAACGGCGATCCTCCTACCGGCCTTTTTTTTCCGGCGTTTTATCTTGTTTATTCGTGTCTCTCTCTCTCTCTCTCTCTCTCTGCTCTTCGATCGAGTTTACGTCCATTATAAACCGGACGGGCTGGTCGGCGACGGTAAACAAGTAAATCTTTTCTTTCCCCGGACGAGACTCTTTTTTTCTTCCTTCGTGCTTTGCTTTGTTAATGTAACTCGGTCAAAGGCCGCGGATTCGAGCGCATACTTTTCTCGACGCAATTCGCCCGTCGCGATTTTGACGGAAATTTACTGTTATCCGGGAGCTGCTCGGCGAGGTTTTCTCTTTCTATTCTTTTAGATCGGAATGCAGTCGGATGTTGTGAAAATTCTAAGCTGCAAATGCGATTTTTACGGAACGATTGAAGCGGTGCCATTAAAATTGGTAAGCTCGAACAAGTTTCCGAAGGAGATATAGTTTAGTTTATTTTTAGCTCGTAATTCAAAACGGAATTCATTTCTCTCTTTGATAAGGAACGTTATAGAATATCCCAGAGTATGCAGATGCTAATACTTAAATTATTCAGAGAGCCATAATATATTTAAATGGAAACAAATTTTAAAATACGGAAGAACGATCGGCACCACCGCTGCCTGTGCATTCAAATGATAATTGTGACTAATATTAGTCTTTACCGCAAGGCCTTAGAACCGAGTCAAGTCATGATAATCGTGTGAAAGAAAAATTTACCATCACGTCTAGAACACGTGTCTAATGTATGCATCAACTGCGTAACAGACCCGAGCATAGATACGCATAATAAGCGAGATATCAGTAAATTCGATAATCGAATCTTTGGACCATTGGCAAGTTCGCATTAATTGTTGACCCAAGATTTTCATTCGCATATAATTTTCCTTTACATTAATTAGAAAACCTCGAAAGGCGAAATCAAAGGCTCGAGAACCTCGTACGAGGAAACGGATAAAGGAGAGTCGAAAAAAGCCCATTACGCAAACGTGCATTCGGCGAAGTAGGCTGAGCAAACAAAAACTCCCGCGAGCCGTTCCGCAATGCACCTCTCCTCGGAAAAAAATAAGGCGCGTACATATATATATACGCGCGGGCGTTACTCTCCTCGAGGAGAGAGAGAAAAAAAACAACTCCTGGAAGGAATGTATTTGCGCGACCGAAAGATTTCGAGTGAATCAGAGCCCCCGTCGTGCCGCTGTTTACCGGCGCCTCGGTCGCGCGCGCTGCATTTTTTTTCAGCGCTCTCTCTCCCTCTCTCTGTTTATCGGCCGATAAGCTATCGAGCACCTTATCGACGCACCTGCTTTGCAGGCCGATCGATTGGTGTATGCCCTGACGTAAGTATACCGTCCGGCCGGACGTAAACAATAAATAAGCGGCGCGCCGGAGAATAAGCGACGCGTCCACGAAACGAGAACGTTTTACGGCCAGACGGACTTTTCGAGGATTATAAGCTGCGCCGCGCGACGACGCAGTTTCTTCGCGGAAGAAACGATTTTACGACGTTCGACGCGCGGAGTGACGTTGCCGGATTGATTTTTTTATTTTTTGGCACGAGCGCCACGGCTCGGGAAAGCTGCGCTTCGCGGCGAAAATTCGAATTGAAATTTTATCTCCGGCTTGTTGATTCGAATATGACAAGATTATCGTTCGTTTCCCGTTATCCGCGTTTAAAGCTCGATCGTTCGTCTCCGACTTTGAAGTAAGCAAGCTTATCTTTACTTCAAATTTTATAGCTCACGGAGAACTTCTTCGCTCGCTTCATTATATCCGCTGCGTATTATTTTTACGTGGATAACCTTTGGCGATAAAATTCCGGGAAAATCTTTCCTTAATCGCCTACCGACTTTCGAAAATTCCTCGTCCCGATATTGCGACCCTCGTCGTTTCCCCAGTTGGTCAATGAAACGTAAACGTGGCACTCGAGTGCAGTCCAAAGTTCCAACTCTTTATCGTCGAGCGCGCCGATTTATCAGTGCATTCAATTACGACTTAATAACCCCGCGCATTAATCATCCCGGGCGACTGTTTATTTACAACTCGAAACGACAATACGACGATATTGACCTACAGAATAATCGGTCGCGCAGAGAGCGCGAAAAGTTCACCGACGTCTGTTTACAAAAGCGGGCCGGCCGCCGCACCCGGCAGAGTCCACGGTCCAGCCGGTCGTCCGCGATAAAAGGCCCCCTCCGCCCCGCGGCAATAATCACCTCGGCCGATGGTCTCTATTTCGAGAGTCGGAAGCCTCGGGATTCGGGAACACGTGCCGGCGGCGGCGGCGGCGGCGGCGACGACGCGACGTGTCGCAGACGGTCTGACACAGTAACCCCTCGTCGACGGCGACGCACTCAGCCAATAATAGAGAAGCCTTAGCGGCGGGCCAGTCTCTCGCTACCTAAGGCGTTCGACACGCAAATGCACGAGAGAGAGAGAGAGAGAGAGAGAGAGAGAGAGATCCCTCGCGTGTGTGCCAAATCGCATTCGTGTCGCCGACGGGCTAATGGAGCCGGCCTAGGTCGGGAATTCCTCTGACTTCCGGCTTCTTTTGCCGAACGGCCGACGAGAGGGCTACTCTCCTCTTCGATAATGTATTCGACGATTGTTCGAACGAAGCCCCCCGGATTTCGGGGGGAGAGCCCCCCCTTTTTTTTTTATGGGAAAAGAGCCTGTTCCGGGAGGCTTCGAGCGGATTTGCATAGCGAATGAATATTGAGAGAGCCGCTTTTTCTCGGGCCGGGGAGCTTTTTCGGGATCTTTTTCGGCGCCGCGGTTATTCAAATTGCGTAAGATATTGGTGTTGATATTGAAAGTGACCGACGATGCGTAGAAAGGTTAAAAAAAAAAAAAAAAAGAAAAATGCGGCGGGAAGCTTCTTATGTAAAAGAGTGTTTTCATAAAGCTTTGGTTATTTTTGATTCGCTAATTGTTTTCCGCCTGCTTCTCAGTGCAATTGCACCGACTAAATAATTCGCTTCATAAGGAAATATTAAACATTGTTAACGTATCTGCAGAGCTAATTACGAGCGCAGATGCAGATTAAACCTGCTTTTCCAGTTCTCGAATCGGATATATCTTTGCTAGGCGGAATGTATTATTTCATTGCAGAGTGGAATTTCAAAAAATACACTCCGCCATTATCGATTCGCATAAACTGTTTTTAAACAACAGTTAGATCTGTTATTAGAGCCTTGCGTTTCAGCTGCAAAAATAGAATTGCTAATTTTTCGAAGCAAGCCTTTTTTCTACAATTAATAATTATGGCTATGGGAAACGTGTGCAGCTGGATATGTGTGTGATTACGTACAATGCATATAGGAGTTAGATAAGTAAAGTTTCCCGATTCAAATTGTAAAAACGTATACTCGTTCCTGCCGCGATTGTACTTAAAAATGACTCCTTGTCGAAAATGTTGTTCACAATCTCGAAAGTTGTTTATTCAAATATAGACATTTATAAAGTTCCTGATCCGAAAATTGCAAAACGGCTTTTACCCGGCGACCATTACAAAATCATTTCTCAACAGTCAAAAATTCCAATCTCTCTCTGGTCTGGCTCAATCGAAATAGCTTTAGTGCATCCGTCGCAGCGAAAAGCTCTAAGGACGCAAGTGTAAGAACAACTCCGGTGTATCGGAAAAAAACCAGGAAGTAGGCCACAGATAGGGCAAATGCATGTACTGATAATTCGGTGCCTGCATTCCTTAGCTGTCTTCCGATGCGATAAGTACCCTTGTTTGCTCAGCGATCAAGAGCGATACTCTCAAAACCGTAAGAAATATTTGTAAACACAAAACCCGGGCCACCTCAACAGCCCGAGCGAAGCTACAAAAGACCGTTCCCCAAAGTAACTAATCGCACCTCGTCGCCAGTTACACTCGGCGCAATTAGCAGCCCTAAATGCCTCACCGCGACGCGCGCGCGAGAGCGTCAACAGCCGTCTCGAATTCCCGGATTTTTGGCAGCCTCTCTCCTCGGCGGGGCTCTCTCTCTCTCTCTCTCTCTCTCTCCCAAAAAAAAGGCCGCCCATTCCCGGAATTTATTAATTGAAATCGTAGACGAAGACGAATCCCCCTCTCGTCGGCCTGTCGGCGCTAGAAATTATCGCGGCGCACCGGCGCTGCTGCCCCGCCGTTGAGTCACGAGCGCGGTGTCGAATTTCGGGGGACGACGAACGCGCGCGCGCGCGCGCACACACCCACTCTCGGCCGGCGTCGGACACCCACGCCGATACTTGCGCGTCGTGTGTGCAGCGGTGAGTCACGCGCCGCGCCGCGGCCGTTATTTATACGGGGAATCAACAGGAGCGCCGAAAAATCTGCACCGCCTCGGTGCTGCGCGCGAGAGAGACCGTTGCTCTCGCGCGCGGACGCACGTTTTCGGGAGGCGGAGAGGAGGCTCTCTCGATACCTTTTTTCCGACCGATGCGTGAAATCCGATACTGACTTTTATCTCTCTCTCTCTCTCCGGCGCGGTGTTTCGGGGAGCGAGGCTTCGGGGATCTAATAAAAATTTTTAAGAGGCTCCTTTAGATATTGAGGCTGCTTTGGCTCGCCGCGTGTTTTGCAACTGGTTGGTCAATTATTTAAGTGCACCGGCTCGAGAACGCGAACGGTTCGATTTTCGACAGCGTCAAAATATTCGCCGTACTTTTATGTAGGTGGTTCTCCGATTTCATCAATGAATAACGTTGCTTCTGGGGAGCGCAACCTCGTCATTTACTATTTCCGATTGAAGCGCGTAACGGCCAAAGGCAATCAACAACACACTCATCTCCCGTCCGATGAATAATTACCGCGGGACAGTTTTAGCGAACTCGGCTCATCGATTTTTCCGCGAAAGAATATGTGGCCAGCTCGGCGAGTGAATTACTCCTTATGCCCCCCTTTATTCAATTAACCGGCTTCTAATTCGTCCTTTTGTTCCTCTGTCTCTCACTTCGGCGAACGAAATTTCGCGACGATTCGCTGGACTGGCCCCTCTCCGCTCTCGTCTAATTAAAGAGCGCTTATAAATAGCCCGCGGCTCCGAGAGAAAACATAGAGAGAGAGAAAGAGAGTACAATTGAACTTACATACAAGCTTACGGTCGAAAGGACTTGGCTGCGGCGGCGTTTATGTAATAGTACACACTCACTCTTGCATGCTATTTACGTAAGCCCGTGCAGACTAGAGCGTTGAAAAAAGAGCGAGAGAGCGCGCGAGAGAGGGAGAGAGAGAGGCAGATAAAAACAGACCGTGAGCTAACTCTAGCGCGAGAGGAGGAGGAGCGCGGGAGGGAGGGAGGGAGGGAGGGCATCTCTGCACGCGGGCAGAATTGCGCCGCGACCTACTTGTCTAGGCCACTGTGTCTCCCCGGCGCCACCGCCGCCGCTTCCACGCGCGCTCGCTTGGCTTTCTCGAGGTGCAGCCGTGTCGAGGACGCCGGCCGCGGGAAATCTCATTTTTTTTAGCCCGAATTCGAGGCGAATTCGCGAGGACGGACCTTCGCGGGCACTTGACTCGAATCCCCCCCGCTCGGGCATTGATTCGCTGCTTTCTTCCACGTCCTGGCTGCCGCCGCCGTCGCTGTGATTCCCCGGATTCCGCAGCGATGATTCATGCGCGACCGCGTTTCCATAGAACGGCCGGTAATGCGTTGTTTTTTCTATTTTTTTTTTTTTTAAGGATGCAGTCCCGCGCGCTCGTTCGAAGAAGATAAATTTGCCGAGAGGAGCCGGTTTTCATTCAGCAGTCGACACAATGTGTGCTAGATTTCTGTTTGATCTTCTCCTTTATAAAATAATGTTCCATTCATCGCCTCCATCCCGCGGTTTAAAAGCCCCGCGGCTTTATTATAATCTTTAGAGAGGCGCTTGTTATTGTAAATAAACGCTGGCGCAACGGAGCGCGGATCGTTCGGAACGTATATAATATACACTCGACGCGGACTCGAAACGATTTAAAAGTAGAGCGAGAGAGCCGCGCAATCGCACTTCTGCGTCGCGCGCGCCTCGTCTATAATTACAGTCGTTCTCTAATTTATTTAAAAACATTCCGCGCGTATACACGCCGAGCAAAAAAAAAAAAAAAGAGAAGAAACTCCGCCACCAGGAGCTCTTCGTTAACCCCCGCGACTCCATATTCTCCCGCCGTCGCGCGTTCCGGCGCAATTTTCGCGCTCGTTAAAAGGGGAAGTTCATTTGGCGGCTTCGAAAAAAAGGCTCGCGCTCGCGTAATAATAATAAAACAAAAAAAAAAAATAGAAAAAGAAAAAAAGAAGCGGAGAGAGAGACTCGGGCTCGGGAGAAAGAGAGCAGCGCGGCTGGCGGCCGTAATTGCGCGACGATCTAAACGGGGCTTCGGCGGCGGCGGCGGCGGCGGGGAGCAATTACGACGCAGAAAACGCCGAGTTTCTCTCCGAGAGAGTCGAATGACGACGACTTCCGGTTCCGTGCGCTGACCTCGAGAGCGATCTTGGCCTGGCGCGTTGCATCTCGTTGCGAAACTGCGCTCCTCTCGAGTAACTCCTCTCTCGGCCGCGGGGGCAGGGAAGCAAAAAGAAAATAAAAGGTACGAGCGGTCGGAAAAGCCCCGAACGAAAAAAAATGGGCACGAACGGACGAGGAGGAAAAGGGGGAAAAAAACGAGCGCGAGCGGCTGCGCAGTAAAAATATGTGAAAGTAAGAGCGTTTCGTCAGCCTCGGCCGCGACCGTATAACGGTGTTGTGCGCGAGTTTCTTAGAGACGCAACAGGCCTCCGCGGAGCCTGACTTCAATTGTACTTCAATCCTCGACTCGGACTTTCGACGCAGTATACCCAAGCGTGCGCGCGTACACGCGGCGGCGGCGGGCGACCCCATTCCTCGGCATTCCCACGCGAGAGAGCCGCCGCCGCGGCACACACCAGAAAAAGCACGTAAACAGCGCATCCAATCGAGCCCTTCTCTCGCGGCGGCGGCGGCGACGACGGCGGTGCAGAGGCGCCAACTTATTTATAGGCGTTCCGCCCGCGGAAAATAGGCCGACAGAGCCGGGGGCGCTAAATAAAGCCGCGCGAGATTTCGGCGCGTAGGGAAGTAGAAGGAAAGAAAAGAAAAAAAAAGCCGAAGAGTGCACGGTGCAGGCATCCCGCAGTAGCCGCCGCCGCCGTCGCGGTGGGAAAGGAAAACAGAAATTACGCGCACGCACGCCTACTTTTCCAAAGCCGCGAGCGGAAAAGCGCGCCGCCTGGAGGGGCGGGAAGGGGGGGAGGGAGA